>PVIC010059058.1:0-10211 GCA_004025085.1 Thryonomys swinderianus | reverse complement strand
TTCTGTTGGAGGTTATGAAAGTAGCCCACTCCTTTGCATTTCAAGTCACCCGAAATTATAAAGTACTTACCCTTAAACTAAAGCCCTTCCAGGCCAGACTGTTGGTGTGAGCCCTGGACTAAATATGCCTAATGAGAATCTAATATATACTTTTCTTAAAAAGATGTGAATAATAATTGTTAATAAGTGATCCAAGAAAAGCCCATAAGAAAGCCAGAAAAACCTTATTAAACTTAACTAAGAGCATGGAATGCTGGAATGAAGTCTGCGATCCTCCAGCCAAAATACTCCCCAGACTCTGATGCTGCTCATGGAGAATTTAAGCTTTGGGAGGAGGAGGAGGAGGCGGCCCAGGGTAAGGAGGTGAGAAAAAGCATGCAATACCATGTGGAGCTCGGTGAGCTTAACTCTATAGGTTACTTTTAATCATCAGTAATACTCTTAAATAAACTCTCCTAAAGCCTGCTTTGTAATACAGTAGTCTGTCTCTGCAGTCTGTGTGGAAGACAAAGTTCCAGCCTGATACCTAAGATCCAAGACCAAAATCTTGAGTATCTGCAGGGCCACGAGAGTCTTCCCCATCGCAGCTCCCTCTCATGTGTCACAAGTGCGAGGACACATGGCCAAGTTCCAGTCCAGCCTCTAGAGCACCACAGAGACGGCGTCGGGGAGTCGCCAGGGTCCTCGGGCTCTGTGCCCAGCCCAGCCTGAGGCCAAACGCTCCGAACCGTCTGCCTCCTCGCCAGCACTCCATCCCTTGAATCCCGGCCAGCGTCTGGGGGAGGACAGCGGACCTGTCCTCCTGACAGGAGGGACACGCTGCGAGCCGTGCGCAGGCAGGGGCGGCGGCCCGGGACATAGACTCAGGCGCAGGCCGGAGGGTGGACGTGTGACGCATGCACGGCTTCTCCCGGGGAAAAGCTGCCCTGGAGCTGTGGAGTCTCACACTTGGGGACCGCCAGTGCCCCACACTATGCGAATGGTGGAGGAGTGAATTTTAATCCAACAAGTAACTCAGCAGAGGCATGTAGAATAAGACACCAAATTTAAACTCTCAATTCCCAGTTTAAATTTAAAAGAATACATGCCACTAAAGGAAAATTCAAACCCTTATGAGAAAGGAGGGTCCTCCATGCAACTACCCAGTTTATGATTTCCTAGATGTTTATAGAGCTGTGCCTGCTCGACCTGGGGCCGCAGCAGGGCTCCCCGGCTGGCTCTCAGGGTCAGCCCCGGGCCTCCTTAGCCTTGGACGGGCTCCGGGGCGCTGGGTGCAGCACACTGCCCTCGCCCGCCTGTGTTGTCCCCAGTGACGCCCATGGTGCGTCTGGGGTGAGGGGGTTTAACAACAGGACAGCAGGAAGTTTCCCCAGGGCAGACCACGCAACAACAGTGCGGGCAACGGGCGCTTCCCCCCTCCCCGCCCAGGAAGCATCTCCCGGGAGCCAGATCCGAAGGCCCTGCACTGTACCTCCAGGGAATGGGGAAGCCCCTGCACTGTACCCCCAGGGAATGTGGGCCAAGCTCCCGCAGGGAGAACCGGAGAGTGTCAGTGAGCCTCCAGCCGGCCAGTACGCTTCAGAGCATCTCCCGGGCTCCAGGGACCTCTCTACGCAGAGCACCGCCAACAAACAGACAGGCTGGCCTCTGGGAGTCAAGGGTGGCGGGAACACGCAGGGCTGGGCACAGGGCCGCGAGACCCCCCACCCCGCCGCGGCTACTGAGCCAAGGCCCGGACCCTCCACGCGGGCACCGTCCCTCTTGGGCGGGGAGCCGGGGAGCCCGGCCCTGTTGCAGGGGTGGCCGCCTGCCCACCCGCTGGCTAGAGAGGTGGCCTCCCGCCTCCTGCGGCCTCAGCAGCCAGACTCGCGCGCAGCCCGTTTCTGTCGCCCAGATCTGCCCGCTTCCCGGACTAAGCCGCTAACCACAGCCTGCAGCCTGACTTCATGAGGTTTCGTTCTTCAAACATTATAAATTCTTTCACAAAATAAGATAGCTTAAGAAATACATTTTGTAATCATTCATTCAACAATTATTTACTGAGCTCAATTCCAAAATAACAAGCAATCAGCTCACTATCTGGTGTGTGTCCAAAAAATGAAGGCTGTCATTTTGTATAGTTTTACTGAAGGGAATACAGAGCAGCACAGGAATGAACTCTCTCCTTTCAGTGCTACGTTCTATAAACTCTTTTAAATTTCACCCAGCAATCCACTTGCACTTACAAAGCGCTGGAACTGGCGGCAGTGTCCTTTCCCTGGCCTTGGAAGTGTCACTGACCCCAACAGCACTTTCCACCAAGTCACACTGCTTGTCAACTACGGTACAACTTCTCAAAACTTTTTTTCAACGAAAAAGAACAATTGAACTATTTCTTTCTTTTTACTCTCTAGTGCCTGCTAAAGCCCTCATAGTACCTCGGCAAGGGGTCACTGAGGGCCACAGCTGCTCACCCCAAACACTGCATCCCTTAACGTAACGAACGGAGGAAGCGCAGCCTCCTGACCTCCGCCCTCCAGGTGGGCGTGACCTGGACGCAGGCTCTAGATGGGCAGCAGTCTCTGCAGGGGCCACTCCGCCCATGCCAAACGCAAATGAGGGCTCCTTGCAAAACAGACCTAGGTTGGGCTGACTCCAAACTCATGTTTCGGTAAACAGTACGAACAAAAGTAAGCACAAGCAGCAAACAACAATAAGAAACTTAAAGGAATACAAGGTGAGGAGGGAAATTAATGCCTGTTGCGGGGCCCTGGGCTGGGTGACCATATTGCTGCTCTCGCAGAAATGGAAACTGAGGCTGACAGTCAGCACAGCCACAGGCCAAGCGACCGCAGAGCCAGGATCCAGACGCGGTGTCCTGGGCCGAAGCCCAGGCTCTCGCACCAATACACGGCGCGGTGGGGGAGCAGGAGGCCTCGCAGGGCAGTGCACTGGGCTGCGCACCCCCCCAAAAGCCACCCGCGATCCTCCCACCCACCCACAGAGAGCCCGGCTGAGGGGCCCCTGTGCGGAGGACACTGCTGCGGGGTGCCGGACGTGGCTGCGGCGTCCAAGGCTCTGGAGGACTCCGCCTCTCTACCCTGCAACTCTCTCTAGTGCAGGGCTGCGGATCTTCCTGCTTTCTAGAAAAGGGACTTTCATCTTCTATCGTTTCTTTGTTATGTACTCACCGGGGTAGAAGCAGCCCAGCCCCGGCCAACCGGGCTATGATGGCGAGGTGCCCTGCTGCTGCCCTGCGCCGGCCGCCTGCTGCATGCGGTGGCAGAGCGGGCACCTGCTCCAAGCCACAGCGGCTGCTGTGAGAGGCCGAAGTCCTGCCCCTGCCCACCACAGCGTGGTGGTATCTCGCGGGTCACCTTTCTACCTTGCCGTGGGTCCCGCCGAGCAGAGAAGGCCCAAGGCACAGCTTCCTGCAAGGAACAGCCCAGGAGACCGGAGTCGGTAGTTTGCAGCAAGAAGTAAAGAGAAACGACCATCTGGCTGTCAGTGGCCTTTTCCTGGTGAGAAAGGAAGAGGGTGGGCGCTGCCTGACCCCGCGCTCTCAGTGTAAGCCTGGCAGTGCCTCTGCAAACCCAGTGCGCTGGCATCTGTGCCCGGGGACACAGCGGCGACCGGCGAGTGCCCTGGCCACAGGCGGAGAGGCCTCCTGTGTCCAGCGTGGGCTGAGACCTGATGGCCCTCCTGGGCCTCACACCACCGAGGGGCAGCCTGCACCGCAGCGGTACACCGGCTGCTCCCCGAGCTGGAGAGGCCCTGGCCTCCCCTTGCTGCTCCTGTACCTTAGACAAGCCCGGGGTGCCCTGGCGGCTATGCCGGCGCCCAGGTCCGTGCCACAGTGCCGAGGACGTGTCAGGTGATTCTCGGCTAAGCCAGGTGACCCATCAGCGGGGACGGGGGACCTGCAGCCGCGGCAGGCTGGTGTCACAGCTGCACTTCGCCAGGAGAGCGGGAGTTCAAGTGTACACTGCCGAGGGCTTTTCACAGAACACAGCATTCAGGGGGTGCCCAGAGGAAGCCTCTGAGGTAGTCGGTCACAAACTACAAACCAGGGACTGAGGAAGAGGCACTCAGTGTGACGAAGTCACAGTGGCACAGGGTGGGAACAGGCAGGCGACCCCGAGGGGCTGGGAAAGCATGGGCGTCGTGTGCTGCTCTGTGCCACACACTGTGGACCACAGCCCTGGCGTCCCCGGGGCCATGGAACCTTCCGTGTAACCTCTGTCTTGTGACCTTCACCTGGCGGTAGCCCAGTATCACATGAGGCCTGCGCTGCAGCCAGGCGTCCTGGGGAGCCCTCTGTCCTCTGCAAGGCCGTTTCTCTGCAGCCGAGTCCAGGAGAGCCCCTCCGAACCGGGCTGCGCGCTGTGGGTGCAGGACTCCTCCCTGACCGCGGCGGCGCCATCACCTCAGGGCCGCACGGGACCTGCGCCGGCCAGCACACTGGGCAGCATGGCCGAGGCCTTTCCGCACCGCAGGGCAGGAGCGGACGCTGGCACGGAGCCGTGTGGGCACCTGCACGCAGTCCGCACTCTGCTCACCGCTGGTGCCCTTCGCAGTCCTGCGCTCTGCCCTGTCTCTGTGCCGTCACTCGCCAGCTCCGTCCTGTGGCTCCTGCCCCTGCCACGCCGGGCCCGAGTCCCGTGAGGAAGTGTTGGCTGTCCTTCCAGGACCGCTGGGTCTCTCCTTCACAGCCAGCTGCCCTGGACCTCACACAGCCGCCTCCCCCTCGCCCCTGCCCTCCGAGGACCCCTTACAGTTTCTACTACAAAACAGCTGTCCTACAGTACAACCCCGTGTCTGCCCCACTCCCCAGCACTCTGAGGAGGCTGGAGCAGGCTGTGGAACAGCCATAGGCCTGTCTGTGCCATTCCCACCCTTCCAAATGACTTCCTGCTCTGAGCCACGTTCACTGAAGGCTGAGCCTGAGTACCTGTATTTTACCACTGTTAAAAAAAGTTGCACACATTGGGCAGGGGTGGAGATCAGTGATGGTGTGTACCTGGCAAGCACAAGGCCCTGAGTTTGATTCCTGGTGCTAGAAAAAAAAAAACCTACACACACATCCATACACACACATATGTACACACACACACACACACACACATATCCATAACAGCCCTCACTAGGCTCAGATCAAAGTTGGGGCGCCCTCCTATGGTTCCCAAGGCCCTGAGCTGGTGTCCAGCATCCCTCTCCTCTGGCCACGTGGCTCCTGCTGACCCAGGGACTGCACTGGCCACAGCTGGCTCAGCTGGTGGTCTTCCCACAGGCCCCCACGTGTGACGGCCCCTCCTCGCTCCGCTGCGACCCCCACTCACCCTCAGCCCTGCACGGCCCTCTTAGAAGGGCTTATCTCCACATGCAGCTGCGGGTTTGAATCGTTGCCTGTTTTCCTACCTTACTGCTTGAGGAAGGCAAAAAAGTCTCAACCCCTTAGGTTTATATCCATAGTAGCTGATGAATATTGCTAGGTATATAAAAAGGTAAATGTAGAACATAGGGAAGCAGCACTTGAAGCACGCTGGCCTATACAACACGCACGCGGAGCGCCACCGTGCCTTTGCAGAGACCTTGAGAAGAGTCTGGGTCTGTGCTGGCTGCAGAGGCTCGGAGTCAGGACACTGTGCCGGCAGGGCCCTGAGCGGCTCAGGGCTCGGAGAGCTGCTACTGGAGGTGAGGGCAGGAGGGGTGCGGGCACCTTTGCCTCAGCCCCAGGCCTGGATCCAGAAAGACCCCCACTCGCCTTACAGTGCAGGTCCAGAGGAGCCCACTACCGGCTCCAGCTCGGAACTTTCTCCCATGGCAGCCCAGGCAGGTGAAAGCTAAGGAACAAGCCGCTCGTTCTGGTTCTTTTGATGTAGAAAATATGGACAGACCACTCATCAAAGTCACATAGATGGCTGCGGCCTTATTCCAGAAGACTCAGGCAAACGAAAGGAAGAGGAGAGCTCAGGAGAGAGTCCCCAGGGCAGCTCAGTCTTAGGAGGAGGCGACAGCATCACCTGTGAAGTCCCCGTGGATGACATGAAGCTTCCTGATTCAGAAGGTGGAAAAAAATCAAAGCTTTGGACAATCCAGCAACTACAAAGAAGGAGCAGTGAAATAAATGATTTTAAAAAGACCAGATGGTACATACCAGAGAATTCTATGAAAAGGAATGTGGATTTTGCATTCCTGGTACCTACCGTGCTGTTAAGTGCTAAAAGAAAAACTTTACACAAACCAAACAGTGCTAGCAAAGAACAGTTCACGAAGAGGCAGCTCCCAGAACGGAGAGGCCTTCGGAGAACACCGCACGTGGGGCCAGCAGGCTCCTCAGGGGAGCGCGGACGTCCTCGGGGGTCACGGCGAGGCCTTCGCCCTCCTTGGACAAGGTCTCCCCACTGTGGGCCTGGGCTGGCTGAAGCTCAGACATCTGTGTCTGGCTGAAACCCGGCTCTCTGTCAGCAAACCACACTCCCCTAATTCAGCTGTGGAAGGTTTTTCCTAGTGAGTGAAGTTCTACACTGTGATGTCACTTCCTTCTCCACACTTTGCACAGTACAGTGACTCTAGTTAACAGTTATTTCAAAGTAACTAGAAATGTTTCACCACAAAGAAATGATAAATGCTCGGAGTACAGATAGTTAATTATCCTCCTTTGGTCATTACACAACGCTTGCAGGTATCAAAACAACACACTACTCCATAAACTTGTACAGTTATGTATCAATGTAAAGAAATAAAAACTATACTCCTTTAAAAAAAGGGTTCTTGGCCAGAAATTTAGCTCAGTGGTTCCGGCGCCTGCCTCACAAGCGCAAGGTCCTGAGTTTGATCCCCGATAACCACATACAATGCTGGGCATCATGACTCACGCCCACCAGCCATCAACACCACATAACCACAGTGCCAGGCGTGATAGCTCACGCCTGTCATCCCAGCACTCGGGAGGCAGAGGCAGGAGGATTGCTGAGTTTGAGGCTTGCCTGGGCTCCATAGTGAGCTCAGGGCCAGCCTGGACTACAGAGCAAGACCCTGTCTCAAAAAAAAAAAGGGGGTTCTATGACTATAACAAATCACAATTAAAAGGCTCAAATTCTTGAGATAAAATTCTAAATGCATTACTTTCCTTCAATATATTCTACTTCCTTCTAGATTTCTTTGGTGGACTAACATGACATATTACTCAAGTTAATGACTGAACTTATTTCCCCTTTTGAAATGTGAAGGAAGCCATTGAGCCACAGCCTGTCTTTCCAGGGAACCTCCTTCCTGGGCCCACTTCCCTTTCAGTGACATGCTCTCACCCCAGGAGCCTCCACACTTTCCGTCCCGCTGACACCACAGACCTCCGCCTGGACAAGCGCGGGAGCCTGCGGTCCTGCACTCTGCCGTCGCCTGGCCTCACGGCTGAGGCCCGGTGCCAGCGCCAGGCTTAGGCAGTCCTACTCAGAGTGCACACAGGGCTCTCATTCCTTGTGGATTAGATCACTGAGAAACATGAGGCCTGTCCAGGAAATCTTGGCACAACCTGGCATATTGAAAACATATCACTGGCCCATAGCTTTACTACTTCATGACTTCAAAAGAACGGTTCAGTGTCAGAATGCAGAAGTGTTTACTTCATCTCACTCTCTGCAACCACGCAATTAACAATCAGAAACATCAATCCTCTGCTCATACAGTGTTAGAATCAACACACGGTTTGGTTCAAAATGGAGAAAGTCGACAACAAGTCCCTCAGAACAAGGCTGACAGGACAGACCTTCCGAGACGTGGCCCTGACGGACCTGCAAATCTCTCCTCACCGTTTCAGAACAGGCTGGAACACACTGTGGATTCAAAACTACGACACTTTTCAAGACTCTCTCACTCACCCTCTTTTTCCTTTTCTCTTCTTTTTTTCTTCTTCTTTCTAAAAGACTGAAACTAAAATAGCAACAATGTGAAACCTGATAAGGGTGAAAGTGCTTATCATGGGGTTCTTCTGGAGCTGACTGGCTAGTGAACAGGAGTCCGTGACGCTGACCGGCACATGGCTCACCGCGCTTCCGGGCCCTTCCCTGGAAAGCGGCCCTCGCATGAAGGAGCTCTATCTCTCCCTCTCTCCCTCTCTCTCTCTCCCTCTCTCAGTCATCACCATGTCTTATGAAATAATCCTTGGTCTCTGCATCATCTGCATCACCAGCAGCTCTGCTAAGGCTGCTCTGCGGCGAACGGCTCCCCCGGGGACGCACTGCCGGAAACGCACCTAGCAGGGACCCAAAGGCTGGCACGGGGAAAGGTGCACAGCAATGAAGAGTTTCTTTTTCAATCTGCTGGATCTAAAAATGTTTCACAAAAAAAATGTTTTCAAAGTCCTTCTACGGAGTGTGGAAGTCCCTCTATGGAAGGGACCGTTCCCTCGGCCCGATCTGCACAGCCACCCACACCACGTGGCCAAAAACTGGGGCACAGCCCTCCAAGCCGAAGGGGCCGCTGTGCCTGCTCTCCACAGGGCTGGCCCCGGCCAGAGGACAGGCGAACACCTCCTGGACACAGCTTCATGGCAGACGTGGACAGAAACTGCTAGCGGTAAAGCTTTGTACTGAATCTCATCACTCGCGGGCTCTTAAGCAGTGGCAGACAGGGGAGAAGAAAATAGAGGCCAAGACTCAACGGATAAAATAGGCAGATGGACCCGTGTGCATCTTAGCAGGCTCCATGCAGTGCACAGAATGTTCACTCTGCGTCGTTGGCGTCCTGACCGTCCACTCTCTCTCCTGCCCCTGCTTCACGGATGCTGGGCACACTCACCTGAGGCTAGCTACATGCTGTTGTGCGGGCTGGTGCTGGAAGTGGTCCGGCCACGGGTGGCGCAGGCAGAAGGGTGGCGAGGGCTGTAGGCAGCACGCAGCCTGGTACATGGGCGAGTGGTCTGCACACAGAGACGCGGCATACTCGGAGGGCGGCTGCGTGCAGCCTGTGGCCAGGGCGGAGGGCGCCATCTCAGGGTGGCACTCAGGGTGGCCGCGACGGCTGCTCAGCGGGCGATGGTAGGGGCAAGGGTGGCAGTGCTGGGGGGGCACGCGGGGCACTCTTCGGCCGTCTAAAGACAGGAAGGATGGCTTCACGGTGCCGTTGGGCAGGCAACTGTTCGGACTCACTTTTGCTTGTGCCACGTCTTTGGGTAGGAGCTGCTGGGCGGCAAGACCTTCATCCGTGGGTGCCAGGGCACTCTGGCTGGTGGCGCTGCTCGCGATGCTGCCATTGCTTAGAAACACAAAATCGGGGCTCCTGCTGCTCAGAGCCATGCTCCAGGGTCTTGATCCTAAGAAAGAAAATGACACGAAGCCATCCATTACGAGCGGGCAGTGACGCGCAGAAGACAAGTCAGGTATCTACAAAGAGTTCTTGGAAAGTTCTTCTCCGGAACTCTTCCTGCGGGAGGGGTGGGTAGAGGACAGTGTAATGCCACACAGGGGCCACTCCCTCCCCAGCTGCCTGGTGCCCTGCAGCACCCTTGTCTCTGCCACGACACCTGGCCACAGCCCCCTGCAGGCTGCAGGAGCCCACCAGGAACAGAGCATCGAGGACGGAAAGGGAGAGGCACCAGCATGACCCTCATCTCCTCAGCAACACCTGTGTGGGTTTCCAAGGCGCGCTGAAGGCCATCGGCTGCACAGGTGGGTCAGTGCCTAGGGTCTCGCCGGGCACAGCAGCACGTGCCCATCTTCTGCCCTCTGACTCCAGAGGTAAGCAGACCCCTCGAGGCCGCCTGAGGGACTCCATCAGCACTCATGACGTGTTCTTTCCACCATGGTGAAACGCAGGTGAACTGCCGCATAACCGGCTCCCACACGCCTTCCTGAGCACAGCCCGTCCTGCAGGCTGGGGACTGTGTGGCGGAGGAGCGGATGCGCAGGGGGTGCAGCTCGGACTCTGACCTGGGCCGGCACTGGAGGCGAGCACGTGCGCGCGCTTTCCCTGACTCTTAATCATAAAATGGAACAGCCAGTTTGACCTCATACACTGGTAAGAAGCAAGTAAAAAAGTAAAGAGCAAGCAGGGCATGGTGGCACATGCCTGCAATCTCAGCACTGCGGGAGGCTGAGGCAGGAGGAGCACAAGACCTGCAAGACCTGTCTCAAGAACAAAAAAAGAAAAAGAAGACAGATAAACAAAGTGAGGGGAGACAGAGACAGAGAGGAAGAAGGAGGAGGAAGAGTTAGGGGGAGGAGGGAGGGGGG
>PVIC010059057.1:0-10210 GCA_004025085.1 Thryonomys swinderianus | reverse complement strand
GGCAAAGGATCATCGCCATGAAAGTACATTGTGTGTCTCACTGTCATGAACCAAGTCCTCTGGATCGCTCCAAACACTGGGAAATGCTAATATTCAGTGGATTTTTCAAAGAAGTTAATTATTACCCAGAATAAGCCACTGTGACTTATCCAAGGACCGTAGGTGGTGGCAAGCGGAGCCTGGGTTTCATTCTGGAAGCCACTTCAAACTGAGCATTGCTAATAGGTTCGCAGAGCCAGGACTGCCAGGAGTCTCGGGACCCCTTTGAACTCCTAGCTCATCTGGTGACCGTGAGAGATTGTCCCACCCAGCGCAGCAGCGTGTTGTTGTCCCTGGCACTTACATGGCCGTAAGAGCTGCCACGTGAGTGGCACAGCGGGAACAGGAGATGCTGTTGTCTGCCAGGACCTGGGAAAGCTGCAGGGTTGGTGCAGGAGGTCTGTTAAAAAAACTGTGCTCTAGGGAAAGTAGACTCACGCTGGAATGCTGAGTGGATGAGGAATCTGTTAGCATCAAGGTTTACTTAATAACAAAATGGTTTGCTGAGCAAAACGCACACGATCTTGGAGCGTGGGCACACATGACACGTATACAAAGAGGAGCTCCTCAGTCTGCCCAATTGAAGGGCTTCTTTGCCTTCCAGCTCTTCACATTTCATAAGGGCTTTCTGTGGGGATGTGCTCGAAGGAGAATGAGATGCTTGAAAGAAGAAAATTTTGTCAGAATGGGTCCTGGATGGCTGAGCTGGCTGTCTGAGCGAGCTGTGGCTGACAGCGTGTCCTGGGTGCCACAAAATCCAGACCCTTCAAGGGACTTTCGAGTTCTGAGTAAGACCAATTCAGTGCTCTAGGTGTGCTGGGTGTGACCACAGGAAAGGGCTTCCCTGCTTTCTTGGGCTCCCCCATCTCTGTAATGCCACGGCAGTCTCCACAAGGGCTGCAGGTGGCAGGTGTGGGTGGGTCCCAGGTTTTGTGGCCCGAGTGGATTACAGAGGACCCCCAGGCATTTGGTATGCAGCTCAGACCCAAGCTGCCCTCTCCCTGGAGGAAATGGGTCATGTGGGAATCGCATGTTTATTTCTACTATTGCCTACTCTGTTGCAAATCATCCAAGTTATTAAAGATTTACTTCCTAGGATCCTGTTTCTAGGAGCTCCAGGCTAGAAATGCCAGATTGAGAAAAACAAAACACAGTAAGAACCCGAAAAAACAGGATGTCAGTAAAATTTGAATTTAATGTAAGCAAAAAATGATTTTTTCATATAACTATGTTCCAGATATCACATGAGACATACTTACAGTAAACAATTTGTGTTTCTATTGTTATAGAATTCAAATCCTGCCTTTTCTTTGGCTACCTATCCAGAGTTTAAATTTACCTGAAAATTTATTGATCAACAAGTACTTTTTGTTCACCATATTTTTTCTAGTTATGATCAATATTTCTGTACAATTACGATATGGATGTAGTACATGTTTCATATCAATAGTATAGAATGTAGGAACTTTTTAATGGGAAATTAAAACTAATCAGTGTTTCTATCAACTTATTTTCTGTTTCCAGTGTAGTATACTTTATCTGTTCTTTTTCCTCTTCTGTGGTTTTTAATGAATAGTTTTTTTCGTTGTTTCCCCCCTTGTCTACTGAAGACAAGTCAGATGATTTTTCTCTGTTGGTGGTGTTGGGTTGGTTGGATTTTTTGAGATGGGGGTCTCACTACGTAGTTCGAGCATCCTTAACTGGCTGTGTAGATCAGGCCGGCCTTGAACCTGCCTCAGCTTCCCAAGTACTAGGACTACAGTGTGTACCACTGTGCCCAGAATGTATTGCAATTAATAAATCCTGAAATAAATGAATATCAGACTCATTCTTCCTACTGACAAAATGCTAGAATTTAGTTTTGATAATCTCTTTTCATTTCAGTGTTATCTATTGCTATTTTCATTACATCATCTTATTTTTTCTCAGTGCTATTCTCATGATTATGCTATAGTCAAAATTAATTTTATTTATGAAGATGTTTAGCAAATCTTTTGTTCATTACTGATCCTTACATTTTTCTTTATTTGGGTTAGTTTCCTACTTATTAAAATGAATTATTTTTAAATTTTTGTTTTTATTACTATATATTTGCTGTATGTAATGATTACATTCATTGTGGGAAGTCAGCACACGTACATATTACATTCTAATTCTTTTTACTTCCATTTGTCCTCTCCTCCCTCCATTATCGCCTCATTTCTTTGTTTTTGTTTTTGTTTTGTTTTGTTTTGTTTTGAGACAGGGTCTCACTTTGTAGTTCAGGCTGGCCCTGAGCTCACTATGTAGCCCAGGCAAGCCTGGAACTCAGTTATCCTCCTGCCTCTGCCTCCCAAGTGCTGGGATGACAGGCGTGAGCCACCACTCTCGGCACTGTGGTATGTGGTATTGATTGCTTGGTGGACGTGAGTCACCATGCCCAGTACTGTATGTGGTTACCGGGGATCAAACTCAGGACTTTGTGCTTGCGAGGCAGGCGCCGGAACCACTGAGCTAAATCACCAGCCCCACAAGGACCTTTTAAAGTAGAAGGAAGAACAGAGAGGATGTTGGGATCAGAGCAAAATTTGAAAATGCTGATCTATTAGCTTTTAGAATGGAGAAGAAAGTATAAGCTAAGGAATGTAGGCGGCCTTTGGGATTCAAAAAAATCTTTAGAGCTCTTTAAAATTTCCATAAGAAATGCAGTCAGCCAACAGCTCAGTTGTAGCACAATGAGACCCATTTTGGACTTCTTCATCTTCAAAATGGTAAGAAAATAAATGTGTGTTGTTTTAAAACATTGTTGGTAGTTATTTATCACAGCAGCAAGAGGAAACAAATACTATATAATAGCCCTATCAGTAAGAATCATGAAAGGCAAACTTGCAGCCTGTATTTTATCCCCACTTTATGAACCTGCAAACCTTTTACAGGTTTATGAAAACTGAAAATTTGAAATCAGTATCTTAAAGGGATATCTGCTTTCTCATGTTTATTGTGGTAATATTCACAAGAGCCAGGAAATGGAATTAACCTAGGTGTCCAACTTTTAATGTAGCCCTGGCTGGTCTTGAACCCACAGTGATCCTCCTGCCTCTGCCTCCTGAGTGTTGGGATTACAGGTATGAGCCACTACACTGAGCACTGTAGTATGTGGTACCAGGGATTGAACTCAGGACCTTGCACTTACCAGGCAGATGCTGGAACCACTGAGCTAAATCCCTGGCCCTGTAGGCAATTATTTTAAATGAAATAATCCAGGCACAGAAGGACAAATACCACATGATCTCATGTATATGTGAAATCTAAACAAGTCAAGCATATAGCAGCAGACGTTAGATTGATAGTTACCAGAGGCTGAGATTCTGGGTGTGGATGGGCTTGAAGAGCGAGGAGAGAAAACAAAACTTTGAAAATGATCAATTCACCATTTCTCCATGTTGTGGTTTTATAAGGAATCTTTATGATGAGGCACTGAGCCCTTATTTTCTGCCCTGCTTCATGCTATGTCTCATTCTTGTTCCCAACAACTGTATAAAGCATTTAGTGTAGGACAATCCCATCTGCAGGAGAGTGGACGGGCCGGAAGCTGTGGAGTGTGCACGGGAAGGCGATACTTCCGGCTGAGGAGGGAAGCAGACCCTCAGCTGCGCTAGTTCTATTCGGTGGGCGGCTCTCTTCCCTGCAGACTCTTGTCTCAGCCCAGCTGGCCATCTTCCCAGCGCCGGGGGAGAGACTGAGGCTTGTCAGGCTGTGTATCCGCCAGGGAAGTGGAGGCTCCTAGAATCCCACCTCCAGCTCTTCGGATACCAGGAACTCTGCTGCCCTGTTCACATTTTTTCAAGCCCAAAAGTTAAGTACAGGGGCCAGAGTTTTAGCTCAGTGGTTTTGGAGCCTGCTTAGCAAGTGTGAGGTCCCTGGTTCAATCCCCAGTAATCACGTACAATAAGACCACAACCAGCAGTCAGTGCCACGTACCACCGTGCCGGGCATGGTGGCTCACGCCTGTCATCTCAGCACTCAGCAGGCAGAGGCAGGAGGATTGCTGAGACTTTGAGGCTTGCCTGGGCTACATAGTGAGCTCAGGGCCAGCCTGAACTACAAAGTGAGACCCTGTCTCAATAACAAAACAAAACAAGAACAACAAAAAACAACCCCAAAACAAAAACAAAACAAGTTAAGTATAGACGGGGCTCTGTCCTCCATCTACCACCTCATTTCCCAAGGAGTAGACATGGTGAAATACCTCGGCATAGATAAAACTGTATTTTTCTCCAAGCAATTATAATTTCCACTGAAATCTTTCCTAGCTGGATATTTTTTTTTTTTGAGACAGGGTCTCGTTTTGTAGTTCAGGCTGGCCCTGAGCTCACTATGTAACCCAGGCAAGCCTGGAACTCAGCAATCCTCCTGCCTCTGCCTCCTGAGTGCTGGGATTACAGGCGTGAGCCACCACACCCTCCATTGTGGGGTGTGGTACTGATTGCTGGTGGGTGTGAGTCACCACGCCCAATATCATATCACTGTATGTGGTTACTGGGATCGAACCAGGGACCTTGCGCTCGCTAGGCAGGTGGCAGAACAACTGAGCTAAACCCCTGGCCCCTAGCTGGATTTCTAAAAATGCTATTTTTTTAAATCAAGCTTAATGGGCAGGTTTCTTATCTTTTGATAGTTTTATCTGGATTTTCCAAAATACTCATACAGCACTTAAATTGGACCATTTTCCTCGAGAAGGAATTCTCAAGGTGAGACTTTTCCCTAATAAATTCTCATTTCTACCCAGCCTGTCCTCAGCCATGCTCAGACACACGACAGAGGTACCTCTTCCCTCGGGTGTCACAGAGGTGATGGGGAGAATGATGGGTGGCAGATGAAGATGTGCAAGTGACACCGAAAACGAGGCGGACATGCTCCTGATTGAAAAGGGGACTTCCATGATCATCTATACTAACTCCCCATTGGCCCCTCTTGGGAGCTGCTGGATGCTGCGTGGTGTTTTTAAAGAGAAAGGGTGGCGAATTTTATCTCTAAATCCATCCCGATGGGAAAGGATCTCTGTAGTAGTTATCGAACCCTTTGGGCTTTATTTTCAGTGGACGAGCTCTAAAATGAAATTCCCCAGAGAATTTCAATAGCAGAAAAGACTTGGAGGCAGTACTTTACCCGAGAGGCGAGAGAAAGGGCTCCGGGCCAGCCCTGCCCTGCAGCTTCCCCCGCTGACTCCAGGCCCAGGAGCGCTGCTCAGCCCGGCGCTCAGCACTGAAGGGACCTTGACAGGCATCGGCACACGCTGCGCCGACAAGCCCAGCACGTCCAGGCCCGAAGCGGGACCTCAGGTTGGTGCTGAGGGGCGCTCATTCTGCCCAGGGCAGCTGCTGATTTCTAGCGTCCACAGCGGGGTCTGCAGTCTCTGGGGGCCTCCGACGGTCGGTGGAGCTGGGACACAAGGCCGTCTACTGCCCTGAGGATGCTGGGCAGGAAGCCAGGACTGTTTAGAACTTCTCCGAGTTGAGGCATTGTTTGTGAGTGTGTGTGTGTGAGTGTGTGTGAGTGTGTGTGAGTGTGTGTGAGTGTGATGCTTTAAAAACCTCGATAGCTCTACCTTAGTTTTCACTTCCCTGAGCTGGGGCTTTATATAGAGTTTAGAGAGCAGAGTGCTATCAGATTTTTCCTGAACATGCGCAGTGCTGGAACTCTTCAAAGCTGTCTGTACCTGTTACTCCTCCGATATGTGAGATGTATGGTCAACGTGTTGTCTGCCACATCTGCTACTGTTGCCTCAGGAAGCTCTAATGTTAAATGATTATCATTTGTTATTCAATAAACGTCCTGGACACAAGACTGTTCACACAGGCTGTGTATTAAGTCAGGTTAAATAGAGACAAGCCCCAAGAAGATAGTTTTTCCTGCATCTACCATACAGGTCACATGGTAACACTTAACTACTTATTTATTGTTGCTGTTTTTCGTTTGTTTGGTTTGTAGAACTTCTAATCTGTTCTTCCCCCCTTGTAGCTAGTGGGCTGCTGTTTTCAAAACCAAGCCATTGTAAGGGTGGTAACTTCAAATCCTACTGCAGAGCTGAGAAGAGAAACTATGATAGAAAGGTGCGGCTCCACCCAGGGCTCATGTTTTTAAACCCAGAATCTGTGAGTCTGTTACACGGAAAGACGGAGTTATGGTTTCAGATGGACTTGTCTGCTAACTGTCTGACCTTAAGATGCACAGCAGCTGACCTTACGGTAGGGAGATTATCCGCGATCATCCCAGTGCGTCTGGTACCATCGGAAGGGCCCCTTGAGTGCTGAGGAGAATGGAGCTGCAGGAAAGTAGGTTGACATGATTATAGGAGAAAGACTTTACCCTGCATCGCTGGCTTTAAAGATGGAAGGAGGCCTTAAGCCAAGGAATGAGGGAAGGCTGGAGAAGCCTTACTAGATAAGGAAATAAATTATCTTTCAAGTCCTTTGGAATAAAATGGAGTTCTGCTATAATCTTGATTTACTCCAGTAAGACCCACATAGAACTTCTGACCAGCAAAAGTGTAAGGAAATAAATTAGTAAATTAGTGTTGCTTTAAGCCACATTTGTTATAGCAGAATTAGAAAACCAGTGCAATAAGGATCTTAATAGGTAATTAAAATACCACATGTGACATTTTCCCCCAGTTTTTCCTTGTGTTGTTGTAATTCTTCAGTTAATTTCTAGATCTCAGAAAAGGTTGATTTTTAAATGTTTTCCAGTGTTCTTACTAAATTTGTGCAGCAGTAGATCTCTGAATGTTCTTATTCCCTTTCTAGAATTACTTCTCGTAGGCAGAAACCTTTAAATGGCGTTGTGGAAGTCTGAGGCAGTCTGAAGGAAGTTCTGAAGGGTTATTAATAACGGGAGGCCAAAGAATGGCCTACAAATTTTACCTAAAGCAATTTTCATTTTTGACTGTTAGTACTTTGAACTTTTATTTCAATTTTGTTTGAAGGGATCTTTGTTTGTTAAAAATAAATATTAAGGTCTAGGGGTATAGTTCAGCAACAGAGTATTTGCATAGCTTGTTCAAGGCCGTGGGTTTAATCACGGGCACTACAAATAATAATAATGACAATAACAACAACAATAAAAAACAAAAAGAAAACCTAAAATCTCTGCCCCCTTTCCACTCCCTATCTCTTCACATGATTCTTGCAATCACAAACAAGACGTGTTTTTTAAAAATGTGAGGAGATCACAACTTTTATTTTTGCCATGTCTACTTAGCATGAGTCACTGCATTGTTCTGGGCAGAGGCGGCTGACGGCTGGTTCACTGCATGGGAACACAGACCTGGGTAGGTCATGTCTGTGTCTAGGGACCAGCCCTTTAACCATGAGCTGCTGGACTGGGTTACAGTGTGGTTAACGTAAGAAGTATCAGTCTGAATTGAAGAGAACAAATAGTGTTGGAAAACAAAACAACAGCAGCAAAACCCATCAACGGTGATGAAGTTTAGAAGAAAAGTCTAGCATAGAGTAGGATTGAACACATGTAGAGTGTTAGAGCTGAACAAGTTCACAGAGGTCTTCTGGTCTAGGCGCTCAGTTTGTAGAGGCAACTGTGTTTTCCTTAAGTTCTGGAGTGACTGGCAGCTGGAAAAAACGCCACAGACTTTTGGAATGATTCCAGAAAACCGAGGTGGAGTGCTGAGGTTAAGAGTCCACAGCTGACGGGCAGATGATGGGTCACAGATGGTACAGAGTTTTCCAGCAAGAAATATGGAAGCTTCATTGCCTGGTCCATTATCTTGCTGTAGGGATGGAAAACTAAGGTCCGAAGAGGAGGCGTTATGCTAAGACAGAGCTGTAGTAGAGTAGAACTCTATTTTCTCAGGTCAGTACGCTCCCCCTTACATCATCCTATCCCCTAGGAAGATTTGTTTTACAATTTATATTTAAGCAAAAGAGATATTACAGGCGGGTGATACCTTACACCTTTGCAAAAGAAAGGAATTAAAACCACCATTAAGAAATTCAGTATTCGAATCAATTCCTTGACAGTTGGTTAGAGAACTGGGAAAGTCACACAAGAAAACAGCTTCTGTCCTCCCTGATGGTGCATTTTGCTGTATCATTAGTTCTTCCGCCTCCCTGCAGTTCACGTGGTGTCCTTGGAGATGTGCTTGGGGAACCCCCTAGCCCATGCAATGGTCATGTCATGGCTGTGTAACCAGGCCCACGCTCGCTGGCCGAGTCTGACACACTTGTTGCACAAGCACCGGGACTTGTGTGTTTAAATGATCTGGCTATAGCCAGGGGTCCTGGTTGGACTTGGGTCATGTTTTACTGTCTTTATGTCTGGAAATGACTTTTTCTCATTTGACATTAATTGTGAAAAAAATCAATATTTTAGCAGCAGAGGACAAAATAGGACAAATAAAAATAGAATTCATCTTCATTCTGGGAAAGGCCCTCATTCTAGTTGGATCTGAAATCAGAAGGTGGTTAACATTTGTAGAAAGCCAAAAGAAAATGGCTTTGATGGAAGATATCGATGAGCAGCATGGATCCCTCCCTTTCCAAAACTCCACTTGGGACCTGCAGAGTTGGCATTTGGAGGAAAACGCCCAGAGAGATTCTGTGAACAGCCGTGCCTCTGGGCACTGTGCTGTAGGACCCAACGCCTAAGGCAAAGAAGCAAGGATATCCAGGGCTACCACGTCAGTGTGTCTAAGAGATACACCCTGAGCACAGCTTGCACACCTGCTCTGGATCCCAAAATTCAGCACCTGTGCAGTCAAAGAACATTTTATCATCAGGTGATGGAATCTTCTTGCCAAAACTGCAGAGCTGCCAACTGACTGGCTGCCAAGCTGGGTCTCCTCCGAAGTCCTACAATTAACACTGGGCTCAGGCTAGAGGGCATGGCTATGTTGTTCTCTTTGACTTTGACCCAACCTGCCAGGGAAGGTCATGCCTGCTTTCTCTCTTTATTGCAATAGCACTTTGCCAACAGCAAGATACCTCTAGGGTGTGGTGGAGCTGAGATGGGAGAATGATTCATAAAAAATATCTCAGGCTGGGGACCTGTTCCTATGGGATTCCCACGTTATGTGGGAAAATTTTGAATCTGCTGCACACGGCAGCCCTGGAGCCGCTGTTTGGAATAATGTTGTCAGTGGTCGGTGTCTGTGCTCAGGGTAAGTGTCAGGGTATTCTAGCAGTTATACACACACAGGGAGGAGCTGGAGGGTCTGCTGGCACTCATGTCACAGGCCCACTCTTCATAGTCATCGAATTGTATATTTCTAGCACAAGTCAATCACCAAAACAGTTGGGAAATTTCAATGTTGAGTCTATCCAGTTTGCATCGTATATTCAATTTGTTGTAACATAAGCAAGCAAATGACTTTAAAATGATTGTGGTAGCCTATATATCAGAGACAAGTGTATGTTTTAAAAAGAAGCTCTTAAAATTGTACGTATCATGAAACTGATGGTGTCATATATGTTCTAGGCTATCATTTTTTAAAAGAAACAATACTTGTTTAGTTTTAATGTTATACTTGGAAACCTAGATGGTCTTATTTGCAAAAAGCATAACTTCTAGATTAATATAGTATTTTGTTGCAAGGCAAATATGAGCAGAAATAAGAAAAGTAGGTTAATACTTTTTTAAAAAATCAAATTTATTTTGCTTTCCTCATCAGGGCCCCCAACTCCTGGAACAAGGATCCTGCTCTCTTCTGGAGTCGACTGGTATTTCCTTGACTTCACCTGGGCAACTAGTAGGGGAACATGACCCATTCCTGCCACACCGATGACCTCGGGACTTTGCACAGCTCAAGCGACCTGCAGGTTTTCACTCTTTATAAAGTAATTAAATAAAGTGAAAATTTCATTTTTAATCAGTTGGTCATTAGGAACATGCAATAACTTGAGGAAAAAGTGCTTGTGGCAAATTGCCAATTGGCACACTGAATTTGCACTTGCCTGGCCCATACTCACCCATTTCTCAACACCAGTGGCCAGTGATCTTTTACAATACCTTTAAAGGTAGCATCCGAGTCAACTTAAACTTTCCCCCTTTATATATTTTTTATAGAATAGTTACATAATTTACATCAGTATGTAATAAGCACACATTTTAGTCTATAAAATAGTTACATAATTAACATCAGTAGGTAATAAGCACACATTTTAGTCTGTTTTTTTTT
>PVIC010059056.1:0-10198 GCA_004025085.1 Thryonomys swinderianus | reverse complement strand
AGCAATCCTCTTGTCTCTGCCTCCCGAGTGCTGGGATTACAGGCGTGAGCCACCACGTCCGGCATTGTGGTATGCGGTGTTGATTGTTGGTGGGCGTGAGTCTCCACGCCCAGCATTATATGTGGTTACCGGGGATCAAACTCAGGACCTTGCGCTTGCGAGGCAGGCGCCGGAACCACTGAGCTAACCCTCCGGCCCTTAAATGTTTCATTCTTAAAAAAAATAATTCAAATCTTCAGAGTTAGATGACATCGCCTTTCCAAATGCAATAGGCTATGATTACAAGGAGGTTTCACAAGGTAAAACATCTGGGTTTGATGAACCTGAAGCACACATTTTCCTCAAAAAAGCCTGATTTAATAAAATTTCTTTCTTTCTGGTAAAGGAAATTTGTCATAATACTAGTGAAATTTAATTTGTAAGCCCTTAAAGACATATATAAAACATTCACACATTAGAAAAGCAATGTTTTGTTAGACTGTACATGTGGGGTTTGGGGCTAAAAGGGTGCTCATTGTCCACGTGCTCTTGTGAGTGCCACCCATAGGCCGGCACTCTAAGGACCGGACCCTCGGATGGCGTGATCCTGCGGGGTAATGACTACACCAGCTCCACCTGTTTCCTCAGGACTTACCTCGGCACCCGGTACATAGTGGGTGTCAGTAAATGTCTGTTGTAGGAAGACCGAGGATGAAGTAGACTCACTGGGGTTCAAGAATTTGTGGTGGTAGGAAAAGAAAAGGGTAGCAGAGAGGAATCTGGATATAGAGGTTATGAAGGCACAAACAACAAGGCTTCTGCCTGCAGGAGGAAAGCAGATCCCATGGCTCCCCTAGGACAGTCTGTCTAAATTCCTGCTTAGCTGGCAGCTGTCTTCATTTCCTACACTGAGGTTCGCAGACTATCAAATGTACATTTTCCCCATCTCCTTGGATGGTTCTCTGGCCTGGGGTCCTTTAGGGGAAGAAACATAGGTAGCCGATGAGGTATGCCATGCTCCCCCCCTTCTGTAGTTCCCTGCAGCCATGTGCAGCTTCCAGTGTGAGGGTCTCCACAGCAAGAGGAGCCCTGGCCTACATGTCAGGGGTCCTAGGTTCTACTGGCCCCAGGAGTGTGACTTTGAGCCATTTTAGGGCCTTGATTGTATGAAATGAAAGGGCCAGACAAAAATGTACCCTCAGTTCTATGTCTCGTTTAGGTTACCATGTGGATGCCAGGGGTGGTGGCCCAGGCCTGGAGCCCCAGCACTTGGGAGACACAGGCAGGAGGACTGCTACGAGTGCGAGGCCAGCACAGGCTATATAATGAGTTCAAGGACAGCCTGGACAGCACAGTGAGACCCCATCTCAAAGCAACAATGACAAAATCCCAAAAGCCTAAGGAGGGCACCTGGGTATACAAGTGGTAGGACACCACGGAGAGCATTATTAACCAGAAGTCTGTCTTTCTCTGGCCCTGTCATTCTATGCAACAGTTCTACTTCCCTTGTGTCTTTGACAAGGTATTGAAGGAGGCCTCCAGGGAACATGCAAAGCTGTTCAGTTAAAAGAAATGAAATCAAGCATTTATCAGTTGTGAACTTCAAAGATTGTATGAGCTCCCTAGTTAGCCTGTCATGACATGAGATCTTGAGGGGTGGGGACTGACTTGTGCCAGACGTGTAAACAGATGTCAGAAAGACCCCCCACCCCGGGGTCCAACTAGGAGTGAAGAAAGAGCAGAGCACTAGGACTGAGGGTCACTCTGTCCTCTTATGGTGGGCCCAGGACCACTTCTGATCTCTGCACCTGTAGCAGAAGTCTCTTAAATAGAGTTACATACTGATCTTCCTCAGTGATTCCATTTCCTCAGGCTTCAGAGACCTAGTAAGATTTTGTTTGCGTGCAGATGATAAAATCAGTCGACTTTGTTGGTATTTGTACTATTTATTTGGGTAGGTAACTAAGAAAGACAATTAGGGGTTGGGGATTTAGCTCAGTGGTTCTGGTGTCTGCCTCACAAGCACAAGGTCCCTGGTTCGATCCCCGGTAACCACATACAACAATACTGGGCATGGTGACTCACACCCACTAGCATTAGTATCACATACCACCAATGCTGGGTTTGGTGGCTCAAGCCTGTAATCCTAGCACTTGGGAGGCAGAGGCAGAAGGACTGCTGAGTTCAAGATTTGCCTGGGCTACATAGTGAGTTCAGGGCCAGCCTGAACTACAAAGCAAGATCCTGTCTCAAAAAACTAAAAAAAAAAAAAAAAAAAAAAAAGAAAGACAACTAAACCCTTCATAAAGTAACCCATCAGCCATATGTATACAGAGGAAATGTCAGAACTTTGCTGCCTTTTGGCAGCAAAGATTGTGTTCTTTAACTTTCCCTAGGATCTCTACTTGTGATCTTAAGCAGGTTACCTGTTAAAACTTCTTGGTTATGCTATGCTTTTTCCCATGTGCATATAACAAATAAATAGTAGTGATCTTGGCAGGCCATGCCAAGCAAGAATTCGCTGAGGATTTAATACTGTAATGCATTGGACGCACTTGAATTTGGATCACAAGTTAAATTGGGGGATTCAGCTCAATTTGATCATTTTAAATTTTGGTGTAGAGCTCTTCAAATGACCTCGGTTCTTACAGAATGATCCTTGGAGAGGACTGGCTTTTATAAGAACTGGAGATCTTTAGGTAGGTCTTAAAGTTCTACAAAACAAGGCTTTCCTTTATTTTAAATGGGTGGGTCTCAGCGAGGAGAGTAAGAAGAAAAGAACTATTAGTTCCTGTGTGTGGGCATTCACACGTGCACCCTGGAGGCATAACAACAAAATAAGTCACGCTTTAACATTTTCTCCAAACAGCTAGGTATTCCAAACGGCGGTAAGAATCTTGACCAAATAAATGAGGGTACAAGTCTTAGTTAGAGGTCCTCCGAGCCCTACTGTATTTAGGTAACATCTTGCAGGTCCTTGGCTCTCTTTCCTTCCCTGGTCTTAGGAATCTCCTGGCAGAAGAGAGGACATTATTCATCCACCTGACATTTCTGTACACATCTTGGATGGTGACTATTTATATGAACTTACAACTGCCTCTGTCACCCATCTGGTATTCATTTTTATTTCTTCTTTACTAGTTCTCTGAGTCATCTCCACCCAGACCTCTGGGATTCCTGAAGGTCTTACTTCCCCAGACGAGGGCCTCGCCCAGGTAACTCCACTCACTGTTGTTCATACAAGGAAAGGCAGGATCTCGGTCACCAGTCTCGGAGAACAGGATCAGGACTCATGTGATACAGAAATGAAGAGGTTTTCTTTCATTTCTCCTTACCTCTAACTGTCAAGCCAGGGCTGTCACGGAGTCATCATTTCAAGGCCCCCAGGATCTCCCAGATGCCTCCCTTTTTCTGCCTCTCTTCACTGAAGCTGTCATTGCCACAGCTCATTGTCTGTCTCCTAGACTACCACAACCATTTCCACCCTGAATCCTGAAGGAAATGGGGAAGACTTGAAGAGTTTTAAATAAGAAGAAACTCAATCACATCTTCTAAAATAAAAATCCCAATGAATATGATAGATGAACTGGAAAGGCAGCTAGCCTGGAGGTGCAGAAAAATCTATTTTACAAAGCTGGGCTGGTAGGGTAGTCTTCTCTTGTTTGTAGTTTCACTTAGAATATTAAATGGTAAATTCCAGAAATAAACACTTTAGAAGTCTTAGATAATTGCATTACATAAATCATTTCATTACTAGATTTCATTAATCTCCTACTGGGCTGGATATATGAATTAAAATTTATCATAGGTATGTGTGTATGTATGTGTAATGTATAGAAGATTTGGCACTATGATTTCAGGAATCTACTGGTGGGCTTGGAATATATACCCCCAAGGGTAACAGGAATCTGCTGTAATCCAAATGAGAAGTAAAGATTTGAGTTAAACCAAAAACACAGACAAGGAAGTAGGTAGGACATGAGTATTTAGCCAGTAGAATAAAGAAATAAAACACAGTAATTGATTAGAAATAGAAGGTGAAGGAGAGGGAGCCACTTGTGAGGTAAAAGCCTAAGACACTAGGTGGAGGCCAACGTCACCCTAAAGAGAGGAAATGAAGAAACAAGTCTATGTGAACACGATGAAGTTCCAGTTTCATGGGAATGATGTGTGGGGCAAGAACCTAAGCGGTCATGTAAACTAGTTCAGGACCCAGAGCGAGACAGAAAGGCAGGGATACAGATTTGGGGGCTATGAGCTTGGAGTTTACAAGCCAAAGCAAGACTATTTATGATTTCATATGGGCAGAGATGACACAGCAGGAAAGGACGACAGCAGAACTACAGGGAACACTCACTACTAAGGTGCAGAGAGGAGAAACAGGAGGCAGTTCAGGTCGGTGTGGTGTCACGGAAACTAGGCAGAAAAGAATTCACCAATCAGATAACGAGTGGAGGAGCTTCTATGGGACGATGGACAGACACCAACTCTGTAGCATTTAACAGCAGGACACATCACACACCAGTCTCATGAGTACAGTACAGAATGGAAAAGGAAAAGTAAAACTCCATAGCAAAGAAAGAAAGAAGGAAGGCTGTAAGGTCTGTTACCCTACAGTCCACATGCCTTGAAAATGTGGAAGAGGGTGGGTCTCTGGCAGTGCCCTTGTAACCTCTGATGACATGCATGACTCATGAGTATTACATCATTAGAATTAGCTCCAGATTTTGCTGTCCTGGAGTCTCCTCTTGTAGATGTGGGGTTTCCTAGCTTAGCTTGTTTTCCTGTTACTCAGGCACTGCTGCTCATATAAGGTCGTACTTAGACAACTGACCCACAAAAGGGCAATTCAGAGACTTGGCATCTTTTTCCCACCATGTGGTCTCTAAGTCCAAAAAAGAAATTTGGTCTTCTAAAAGGACATCACCCATCACTTTGAAATGCACCCTTTAAGCCAGCTTTGAAAGTGACAATCTTTCATTTAAAAAATATAAAATTTTTTTCTGCAAAAAGCTTCTTTGACAACCCAGTATTTAAGAAATTATCTGCTGAAAAAAACAAAGAAATAGCAGGGATGAAATTCATCCAATTTGCCCCTAATTCATTTCTGCCACAGTGATATGATAACCTCAGAACCCACTTAATTGATTTAATGAGAGATTTACTGAGCATTTAGACTTTATTTAGTCTCAGCTCTGTTTTATAATCTTTGTTCTCCTAGTGAAGTGACAAAGATAAACCACTGTGTCTGTAGTTGTGTAGGGCACATTTGGAGTATCCACCCTTCTCAGAAAGAGTCCAGGGGAGCTGGCATTTCAAGCTGGGCATCACCATCAGACTCTGATGTTTATGGCTGCCTCTGATTAAGCTGCTGATGGGTCAGAAAGCACTGGGATGGTCAGACGGACACAGCTGAGGTCATGGCTTTGTGTCTGTGGCTCCTTTCTCCTGCTCGCATTTGTCCCCTATCTGGCAGGGAATGGCCAACTCCAGCTACATCCAGCTTGGCTAAAGCAACCTTTTCCTTGAGGGAAGAGGGAACCGGTACTTTTCACCACGAGGCCAGAAATTCCCTCCCTGGGGGTAAAGACTCTTACTCTTTATATTTTGCAAGGTAGAGCAGGTTTAAAATCGGGGGGGGGCCACTCAAAACTCACATTAGGGTGTAGAAACTTCAATCACTGTTTCCTTGAAGTAGATTTTCATAAGGAATCAGTTCCTTACCTTCGTTACCAAAACAACTTTGAGTTTACCTGGAACTGTTCCAGGTAAAACACAGGGCATCCAGCCAAATTTGAATTCCATATAAATAACAGATATTTGTATACTAAAAATATAGACAAAATTATTCGTATTTTGCTAAATCTAGCAGTGCTGGCTCCACACACCTGTAGCAAATTAGGAATAATAGTGCCCAAGGTTGGATTGTGAGCAGGCCATTCGAGCCAAGTGAACACAGCCAAACACTCTGTCCTCCAAGACTCAGTCTAATGCCCCCAATGCCAGGTGCCAAGCAAGACAATGCTAACTTTTCTGCCATATCTGGTCATAGCAAATGGACACCATCCATCCCAGGTACCAGTGGCAAATGTGAATGTTTCCTTCTCTATGGGAAGGTGAAGTTTTCCACCTGCTGTCAGGAGGATGTTTAACTTTGTGTTTCTAACAGCGAGTGTGGATCTGTGCTGCTCTCTCCACTTTTCACACCAGTGTTCTTACTCTCATGAGTAAGAAATACACCTGGAGACCATGGCGTTAAGTGGAATAGATCAGACACCCACATATAAACATCTCATGGTTTCTCTTATATGAGAAACCCAAAATATAAATACAGAGCAAAATAAAAGACATTATCAGAAGTAGGGAGACAGATCCATTACAGAAGGGAAGGGGACCAAGAGATGGAGGATGAAGGAAGGGAGGGGAGAGGAAGGAGCTATAAAAAGAACTAAGATTTATGTACATGTACCAGCTCCCTATGAGGAATGTAAACCTTTACATCCTACAAACATGTACTAATAAAACATAAAAATTCAAAAGGAAAAATACACAATGACAGCACTAGAAGTGAGTTAAGAAATTACCTGCCAGACACAAGAATGTGACCCCAGGGTCCCTTCTAGTTGTCACACTCTCTGGCAAGCTGTGACCACAATTGCTCCCTGAGCACCGCGTCAGGACCATGAGGAATGGAAGACAATCGCTTCATCTCAGGGTTGGAGGAGAAAGTCTCACAAAACACTGCCTCCAGTGTGGAGACCATTTTTCTGGTTGCAAAGTCACCTTCACAGATGACGTTTGTGACCCAGTTCAGGGAAAGGACGTGAACAGGGTCACAGAGAGAAGTCCCTCCTTAACCTTCTCTGCACCAGTGTGAGACACAGGTCAGGGCATCGAAGGGGGCTCAGGTCTCCTCCTTTGCTGAAGCGGAAAACTGTGCTGATCTAGAATGGAGGAAGGCTCTGGTTCCATCCTCAGCACAAGTAAGAAATATTTCACACATGCAAAGTCCTCTTGGATAAAATGTCCCTGAGTTCCATGTAGTCCACAGTAACTAGCTCTGTGGTTACAACATACCCCCAGCTGTGACATAATGATGGAGAATGTAGTTTCCTGCATGCCACCTCCAGGGACAGAGAAGACATCACAGATGGACAATGGGATGGTAGTCTCGGAACCCTGGCCTGCTGGGTCTGAGCTCTCAGGGAGTCTGTGTTTGATCTGAACGGTCCGTCTGGGTAGAGGCACAGATATGAACCAATTTCACTTTCTGGAAAAGGTGAACTCGTGGAGGAACACTTAAGGATGTCTGCTATTTTCAAATCTGGGCCAAGAGGAGCTGGCACCTTCCTGAAGCTGCACCTTCCAAAGCCACCAGCAGCAAGGGCTGGAGCACAAAAGAATGATGATGTCATGATTCAGAGTTGCTGAGCTCCCTGCACACAATGTTGGTGAAAATCCTGGTGTGTCACATTACAGAAACCCATTTAACAGTGCGCTGACCCCTGGTGAGGTTTGTAGGGCAGACATACAACGACTTGCAGACAGGTAGTGGGCACAGTGTCTGGGATTTATCTGTAGGTTTTCTTTCATGGCTCTCAAGGGAGCTTGGAGAAACTCAACTCTGAAATGCAAACCTGCCTCAGCCACTCTTTTCTCTTCAGCTAGATCAGAGCCTCAGGAAAGTCTCTGGATTATTTGCTAAAGGGGAGAGTTCTGCAAATATTATTGCCATGGTCTGTTAATATTTTTCACTGAAAAGCAAACCTATCCAGGGTGTCTTACACTCCTTGGTTTACCACACTACTTAAAAGGGATGGTGAGATAACAAAAATCTTCATAGGACTCAAGAAAGTCTGTTTTACAGAAACTTCAAAGGCTGACATAACTCTCTGGATAGACACAAAGCAGGAAGACTCACCACCAAGTGGTTTTACTACCCACAAAGGCTTTACTAACATATTAAGGAGAAGGGAATACAGGCCTGTAAGGATGCCAAAGCAATAAAGTGACAATTTCAGAAAGACTGGCATTGTCTAACCTAAAAAGTAAGCAAGGAATTTAACAGAGCATGCAACAAAAATGATGTCCTCAGACATTCTTCAGCGGGGAGCCATGCTTCTAAATCATTAGTTCTCCATGCGTGAGATATCCAGGAGATATCCTGGAGGGGACATCTGACAGTGTCTGGAGAGATTTTTTTTTTTTTTGCTTTTTGAGATAGGGTCTCGCTTTGTAGTTCAGGCTGGCCCTGAGCTCACTATGGTGCCCAGGCAAGCCGCCGCGAACTCAGCAATCCTCCTGTCTCTGCCTCCCGAGTGCTGGGATGACAGGCGTGAACCACCACGTCCGGCATTGTGGTATGCAGTGTTGATTGTTGGTGGGTGTGTCTCCACGCCCAGCATTCTATGTGGTTACCGGGGATCGAACTCAGGTCCTTGCGCTTGCGAGGCAGGCGCCAGAACCACTGAGCTAACCCTCCGGCCCTCTGGAGAGATTTTTAATGGTTACATAGTGGACTGAAGTGTTGCTAATGGCATCTAGTGGGTAGAGGACGGGGAACCATGGTAAACATAGTACATAGGGCCATCTCTGACATCTGACCTAAGATGCTACTGGTGCCAAGGTTGACATACCCTACTCCATGTTACTACAAGGGACTCACCCTGGGTGACAGAAGGAGACCCTAGGTGGCCAGTCCCTTCTGGAGAGACGCTGACCAGCTGCTGTATCACAGAGTCTTACATAAACAAGTCCTGGTGCCTGGCAATTTGGGGGGTTGTCATCACCCACTTTTCATATCCTATGTTCAATGAGGCCAGTTTCCTGTTTGTTCTTGCAATGAAAAATCAGGAAAAGCATTCCTAAAGCACTGGAAAAACAAACATGCGCTCTTCTCCACAGAGCGTACTCAGAGAGAGTGTACTGCTTTTCACCAGCAAGGAAGCAATGAGAGGAAGTTGGGGTAGTGGTGAACTGTCCAGCAGGTCAGTACCCTGGGAAGCTCCTTCCAGATATGAGTGACCAAGGAGGATTCGTGCTATGCTCTTTTTCACTCAGGTTACTTCCCTACATTTGATAATGACTCAGGCCTCAAAGTGATGGCAGAGCACAGCTCCTAGTTCCTTTCCTTTCCATTCTTCCTTGCTTACCAGCAAGGCCAGAGTAGAGAGCACTGGTAGAACGTGTGTCTCTCAGGAAGTAGAATGAAAATAGGCTGGGGGTGTAGTTCGGTATAAAAGCAATAAAGTGCATGGTTTCCACAGTTCTGGTAAGAATGAAATCTGCAAACCGGGTCATTTTGGCCATCTCATGAGCTCAGTGTTCTCATATTTGCATGTAAAGCTGGAGCTGCACAATATACAGAGGAAAAGTAAATTTGGAGCTAAAAATTAAAATTGATTTTCCTTTGCTTATAGTGGCTTTCAATAGTAAATAACATTGTTTTAAAAACAATACAGATTCAGAGATAGCAGAGGAAATGGAGGTTATTTTAGTTCCTCTCATGGTACATTATTCCTGATTTTTGAAGAAAGGAGACCAGATTTTATTTGTATGGGCCCTGTTGTACACATGTGCAGAGCGGTACTGACTATCGTGTTCAGCGCCTCTGTGCCCGGTGGCAACCTGTCCTGGATGCTGGGATGCCAGGGACTGACGTTCCCTGGGAGCCACACTACTCTTGTGACTAACAGCCTCACAGTCTTGGCTTCCTTGTGGGGTTGGCGCAAAATCATCTATAAACTATGCTTCTCAGGCCCCCTTTGTGGGCTCCTTACCTTCCTGATTCCAGTTCCTCACTCCTTACTAGTGATTCCTGGAGACATTTCCTAAGTAGTCACTTCTGCTCAACCTGGACCCCATGTCTCTGTGCTGTATCTGAGATCTGGGCTCTGGCCAGCTTAGTTATTTGGGTGTGAGGTGGACAAACCATGCTGTTCTTCCTGGGGCTGTGACCTCTACTGGCCAAGGCCATTGTGTTTGTAAGGAGTCAACATAAATGAAGCTCAGGTTGTAGGGAAAAAAAACCCGACACTAAGAATATTCTCAAAGGAGTCTTTGGAAATGTTGGATTTTAAGGTTTATCCTGAAATTTCCAGTACAAATATCTTCCCATGCAGGTAAGAGGGAATCTGGAGAGTAAAGAGCCCATCTGTCAGATAATGTTCTTGGAAGGTCCCGGCCACTTCCCAGATGAGCAATGACCAGATGGCTTAGA
>PVIC010059055.1:0-10232 GCA_004025085.1 Thryonomys swinderianus | reverse complement strand
TGGCACAGGAATTTGAAAACTGAGAGAAAGCAGCAGAAGAAAGTTAAAACCCAAGAGGAGAATCTGAATGGGTTGAAGATTTTAATGATTGTGTTTTAGGAGAGAAAATGACACATGGAAGCTACCTATGAGAAGAACTGTGTAATCGCAAGGGAACCAGCCACCAGGTCATTTCTGAACTATTAGACTTGAACACCTGGATCATTAGCGGGTGGTGTAATGCAACATCTGGATATATTAAAATGCCACTCACATTTTTGTTTTCCCTTCTGCACTGGGGTGTGAATTCAGGGCCTTTTATTGATTCAATAAAAATAAATTTCAAATTTATGGCTTAAATTTAATCATAGACATTACAAAGTGGTTTTAAAAAAATACACAAAAATAATCTGTACTAGATTCTGTGACATGCCAAAGCCAAAGCCCAACTTCAGCCTCTGGTGCAGTGCTTGCAGCAGGCACAACTTAACTATCTGTTAGCTCATTAATTCTGCCCAGCTTCCTATGCTGAGAGCAAATAGCACAATAGAGCTAGTGATGGCTCAGAGTTCGAGTTGGTAACATTTAAAATGTAAAGTTATTCAAATGACATTCAGTGAGGTCTTCACTGCTTTGCCAGAGAGGCCTGCATCAAACAAAGCCCAGATACCTATTTCCCCCCTTGCCCTGGTTTAACAGCCCAGCCATTTAAGTGGAGCTCAGATGTACCACTGAGTCCCTCTGTTCAGCTTTGCAACCCACCGCTGGAATTTATAAAGCAAGAACCGGAGGAGCCATGCAGTCTTCCAGTGGCTTATTCTACAGCAGACTACTGTGATTTCTGCTGATCGCACTGTACTGTACTGTACAGTACTGTACTTTTATGCTCTGTAATACAATACAGTGAGTCCCCAACCTTTAAAAGAGTTCTGTTCTGGGAAAACGTTCCTAAGTTCAATTTGTTTGTAAGTCTGACAAAGTGCATCTTATGCTGTGTGTTACTTTTATTTCCTGGTTATTGCTTTGTACTTCTGAACAGTCTCCACCACATCTGCAAGCTTTTCCTCTTCCTTCCAGAGGCCCTGGGCTCTGATTCAGCACTGTTACCAGTGGACACTGTCGCACTGAAGAGCAAGCACATAGCAGCACAGTTGTGACAATGCCCGGCAGACACATGAGCTACTTCCATCATTTGTTCCCAGCTAAGAATGTTCTTAATACAATGTTTTCCTTCATGTCTGTGAACAAATGTTCATGAGAAAGGACTTGACAGTGCAATACTGCAAGTAAGTTACGAAAGGCGAAGCAAAGCCCTCCAGATGAGGTTTCTTTGGACCGTTTCTTCATTCTGAATATTATAACACCCACTCTATAAGTGTTTCCAAATCTAGTGACAACTTCACTTAACTCCTAGGTGCAGGAAGTGATCTCAGTCCTTAAACAAGGAATGTATATGTATGTGCCAAATATGAACAGTTATGTGACACAGAGTCTTCCTTTATCCTGTCACAACAGCAAATGTTAATTTCCCAGAAAATCGGAAAGCCATGGAACACGCATGCTGGAAAGGGGAAGTACCTCCCCCTTCCAGTCTAGCCGTCCTATAAATCATGTCTTTTCGGTACTTTGGGCTCCAAACACTTTTATGCTCGGTGACATTTTGTAATAATGACAGTATCTTCTGTTGCTGTGCAACCCATAGTTAATATTGACCTGCTGGGCCTGCAGAGTGTGTGGAGAAATGAGCAAGGCTCTGTCCCCCCATACTCGAAAAAGGGGTCTGGCTAAGGCCTAAGTGTTGTCTTCTAACCATGGCCTGCTGTTTCTTTGCATTGCTCTCTAGCTGCTCCTGCACTGGATTTTATTTTATTTTCAGAACCATATATTAGAAATAGATGGAAATGAAATATCACTCCTCAAGGATGGGTTGTTTTGGATTTCCACCTCCAGAAATGACTGGAAAGTGATGTCAAAATCCTTGCCACAAATCCTTTAATCATCACTTCTTACAAATGAATAAATGTTGGCGATCAGCCTGAGGCGAAATCAAGAAATCAAGGACTTTGCTCCGTTTTCCTGTGTCTGCAGGTGTTGCTCGTGGCTCGGGAAGCCCTCAGCAGGCTCTGTGGGCAGGCCTCCTCTGGCTTGCAGCCATGTGTCCTGTACGCCGCTGACTCAGAGAATGCCCCTGCCGGGTTCACTCAGATGCCCACGACTTGACTTAAATCAGAAATGGACAGAACAGGGAATTTGCAGCTCTTGATTTTAGGTCTAGTGAGCACAGTGGATATGTTGCATTGAACTCGTCAGACTTGAGTTGAGTTGGTTTTTGAACATCCTCTCCAAAATGACCAAATGGGATCTTTTTTTTTTTTCTGAGACAGGGTCTCACTTTGTAGTTCAGGCTGGCTCTGAGTTCACTATGTAGCCCAGGCAAGCCTCGAACTCAGCAATCCTCCTGACTCTGCCTCCCAAATGCTGGGATTATAGGTGCGACCCACCATGCCCGGCACTGTGAGGTGTGGTACTGATTGCTGGTGGACTGGGTCACCATGCCCAGTATTGTTGTATATGGTTACTGGGAATCAAACTCAAGACCTTGTGCTTGCTAGGCAGGCACTTGAACTACTGAGCTAAATCTCCAGCCCCAAATAGGATCTATTTGATGATCATTTTTCTGCCATTCAAATTTTGTGATTGATTAGTTTTCTCTTAAGTTTATCAATGAAGAAATAGGATTGATTTATGGACACCTTTGAAGAGACATATTAGACCCCAGCTTTTCTCAGTCAACTCTTATACTCAGCACTCAGTGGTGTAGCCCTCCAGTGGCACAGTTTGTCCTCTAAATGTTCCAGAAACATCCAGCCACTGGTCATAAGACTTAGGCTGTATACTGGGGTATGACAGATCAAGAGACAAGTAAGAGGGAGAATGGCATAGAATTTCATGGAAGACATCTGTTAGGATATGTAATATTTTGATAGAACATTAGTGCTCCCAAAGACAGAGATCATAAGTAGTTTTCAATTGAAGATAACCACAGGCCTTGCCCTGTTATGATACAGGATCAATAATCACTGAGAAACATGTAGACAATACTTAGAAATAAAACCTAAAATGTGGCTCTCATAACTCTCAACTCTAATAGTTAACAAACTTTAAAAATCATAATATTAGAACAGAGTAAAATAAAAGACCATAGTATATTGGAGAAGTGATTTAAGCAAAGGATAATAAGCTGAGTAGTGTGTAAATCCATAGCCAACTGACACCTTCCCTAAGGATAATTACCTCCAGGGAACCATGGCTCCTACTCCTTTGCTGCTCTCAGATTTCAAGTTCTTTCCTCTTTCTAAATTGATTCAATTGGTACATTTTATATATACATCATCCTTACAATCAACATTGAGAATTTGTATCAGTACATGATGACTTAATTCTCTTTTTTTCCCACTCCCATGTTTATAGCAGCTTAGTTTGTGATAGCTAAATATTGTAAACAACCCAATGCCCATCAACTGGTGGCTGGATAAAGACGATGCATTTTTTAAAATAAAATGGAGTATTATTTGGCCATAAAGAATGATAAACAAGTCATTTATACTCAAATGGGCATACCTTGAGGACATACTCAAATTCTTTCCTTCTATGGGCAAACTCTAAGGAAAAAGGATTATGAGAACTATCATGTTTTTCTTTCTCCTTAACAGTGTCTCCATTGTATCTCTAGAATTGCTGCCTTTAGGGAACTAAGGTCACAGGGCCAAGGTGTAGTTCATGAGATGCAGCAACAACAAAAGTGAACCTTATTTCTACTACTTATTTATGAGTCTAGATGTTTTAACAAAAGCTCTTGCTATGGAAGAAATAGCAACACGTTTAATACATGAGACTCAGAATTGAACTTCTACCTGAGTCTCCAGAAGTCCTCTCTATTACTCTTCCAGGCCAGGGGTTCATTCCACCACTCAGTCGGGACATGAGTTTTATGGTAAGAACCATGTATTTCATAGACACAGCCCTGTCATCAGACTCTATTTGCCTGAAAATGATCTCCTTGTTCAGAGGAAATATTATGGAAAATTATCTGACAGAGGGCAAGGCAATCTCCAAAATCCTGATTGGTATTTTGGCAGGAATCATTATTGGCACTGAAGAAAAGTCCGTTCTCAAAAATGAGCCTCTATTCCAAAAGGAACACACTGTTTCCCTTTCCATGATGGAAGTGGTCCAATATAATCAAATTGTCACCAGGTGGCTGGCTCGTTCACTGGAAACACTGACACACTGGTGGTCATCAGACCTTTCTGCCATTGATGTGTTTGGAGTCCACTAGTAGCTAAAGCCATACTCAACATGAGTAGAAACCCACATTGTTGGGTCTGTATACAACCTCCATGCCTGTCTCTAAGGCCCCTTGGCTTCTTATCCTTCTACAATCCCTAGATTAGCTGGACAAGGAAGTTCACTGCCATGTGTACAATGGGCCCTCTTTAATGTGATTGTTGAAAACTTTATCTTCAGTGGGTGCCATTTGGTGGACATGCAGAACAAAAATATTCTCATATTTTCTTCCTATTTCAAATGTTCTATGAGCCTGCCTTATGTTACCTTGTAACAATTTTCCAATATTTTTCCATGTGCTGCACTATCTAGCTAAATCCATATGTATGAACTAACTCATATCTAGTTATTTATCAAGGCAAAATTTCATTTGCACTTTACCAAATTGTGCTAGTTGGAAAAGTTTCCTTCAATTTTATTCTGTATCACATATGAATGAGGCCAAGAATGTAGTCTCCTACTTTTAGGTTCTTGCAAATGTGATAGTAAGTGTTAGATATGAACTTTACTGGGCCATGAGAAGTCTGATCTCCTCTGGTTAGGCATTATTACTGGGTTTTTCTGTCAGAAGAGTTTCCAGCAGCCATTAGCATTTGAATTGAAGGACTGAGGGAAGCACATGTCTCTGCCCAGTGTGAATGGCCCCATCCAATCGCTGAGGGCTTGCCCTGAATTAAAAGCTAGAGCCAGTGTGAATTTCTCTCTCTCTTTCTCTCTCTCTCTGCCTGCCCGAGAAGCCACAGACAAGCTTTCCTATTTTCATTGTGGGACTTTCCCCACCAAAGTTCTTCATTCTCAGATTTTCAAGCTCACTTAATTTACACATCTGGCTTTCCTCCTCTACAGCATGTATAACTTTACATGATTGTGCAACTTTACAACCCTGCACTGTGTGGCTCAAAACATAATAAAGATGTAAAATGATGTGGAGGAGAGGGAATATTCATACACTTTAGATGCAACATTCATGACTCTCGCCACACCAAAAAATATTTTTGATGTCCTTCATGGAACTAAATATAGAATAGTAATTTAGCAGCTCTCTAGGGAAAGATGTCTTCAACAGGATTTCTATCTGGCATTCTAAATATTTTTATTATTACAGTAAAACCTTGGTTTGTGAGCATAAGTTATACTGGTACCATGCTTCTAACTCAAAGCACTTTTAGATAAATATGAATTTAAATAATTAATAGAACTCATACCCAAAATTATGCAAACAAAATGATTACAATACTGTAGCATGGTGCAAAATAACAAAGAAACAATACAATATAAAGATGAATAAACAAATTAGCCTGTATTTGTCTTTGAAAACATTCGCAGCTGAAGTGAGGGAGACAAGGGAGAGGAGGGCTACCACACCGGCCAACACTCACTATCACTGATGAACTGAATGCTACCTATTGGTTCAGTTGAATTTTTTTCTTTTTTTAAGCATTAACATGAATTCTAGACTCAGTAGACAATCTAAAATTATTTTAGACATATCAGGGGTTAAATTCAAATTTTCAGCACGGACCTATACCCCCAGCCCTTTTTTATTTAGGGATAATGTCCTGATAAGTTTCTAAATTTCTAAGGCTGACCTTCAACTTGTAATTCTCCTGCTTTAGCCTCCCACAGCCATTACAAACATATACCACCATGACTACTTAAGAACAGATTTCCTTTTGTCATAGTTTTCATATTTTTGCTGAAGTTAATTGTGGAATTCTTCTTAAAATGGAATTCTTCTTCAAATGGAATTCTTACATGGAATTCTTCTTAAAATCCATAAAATGACAATTCATTGTTTTCCTCTGACTTAATTCTGAAGAAGTATAGAATCTACCTTTGCAAGATATCGAGATCTTTAAGAAATCCTTGGTTTTAGACTTCTTCTCACCCCATATATACTAAACTGACCTATTTGAAAAGACCAGGTGTCTACACAAGTTCCCATCTGCAACAAATAAATAACAAAACAAAAATCGAACACAAATAAAAACAGATAGAGAATGAGAAATCTAGACCCGTGACCTGAAATTTACAAAGTGAGTTCACGAGCCATGGCAGCCGCTGATGTCTTACAGAAGTTAGGTTGAGTCTGGAGAACCTTCTACCACACACACAGAGACCCTTGCACGGGACTCGCCCTCAAGGAAAATAACATGAGCTTCAACTCAAAAGAACCATGAGGTTTTTGAAAACATCAACCACCAAATAAATGTACTGTACATACAATGAATGCACTGTAGGGCATAGCTATAATGCATTGAAAGAATCCATGCCAATGAGTTATGACTTCCTATCTTAAAGAATTGATCCAAGAGCTTTTATGGGGCCCCACATTTCTTTTTTTTTTTTTTTTTTTTTGAGACAGGGTCTTGCTTTGTCATTCAGGCTGGCCCTGAGCTCACTATGTAGTCCAGGCAAGCCTGGAACTCAGCAATCCTCCTGCCTCTGCCTCCTTAGTGCTGGGATGACAGGTGTGAGCCACCACGCCCCGGCACTGTGGTATGTGGTACTGATTGCTGGTGGGCGTGAGTCTCCACGCCCAGCATTGTATGTGGTTACCGGGATCGAACTCAGGGCCTTGCACTTGTGAGGCAGGCGCTGGAACCACTGAGCTAAATCTCTGGCCCATGGGGCCCACATTTCTTCACCTCTAGTTCATCTGATGCAAATGGTCTACCATTGCCACGATCACAGCTAGTGGTTTATACACAGCAGTGATGGAAAACCTGGTGCACTTGCAACCCAGCGGGGTCACTGAAAGATCCAAAAGGTTCATCATCACCCATGCAGAGACTAACGCACTTTTACATATTAATCATGATGAATCCCTGCTTCCTTTCATAAAAAGGTTAACTGTTTCTTGTCTTATCTTTTAAATTAAATCTAATCAACATTTTAGCATTAACTTTATAATAAAATAAATTTGAATTTCGTTTGTTCAGTTACACTCTCTCAAAGTCATAAGTTTGTAAGTAGAGTTTAGTTCTCAGATGAACAAGAAATATGAATATGATGAACTGAAAATATGATATTATTTATAATAAAGTAGAAATGACAATGACTGCAAGACTATTGAGTGTGCCTATAAAAAAGCCACATGGCCTGAAGTTAATGTGTCATATTTTATTTGAATAATATCGTTAAATATTTTTCTGACTTCAATTTTTATAACAACCCACATCGAACATCTTTGGAGCTATATATCCAAACAAATTTTTTTTTTTTTTGGTGGCACTGAATATCAAACTCGGACCTTTGTGCTTCCCAGGTAGGTGCAGTACCACTTGAGCTAAATCCCTGGCCCCTCCAACCCAAAATTTTATCCCTGATGTAAATTGCTGAAATAAAATTGCAAGTTTGAAAGACATTTACAGTTTTAATTATTTTGATAAACAATTTTAAAGTTCCTTTCTGTGCTAGTTTATAATTTACCATCTCAGAGAATCATGGCAGATAAAGGGATTATGTAATTCTTGCTTACATAACCAAAAAGCTATTCAGAAATTACAAATTATTAAAATGATGATAGATCTACAAGTGTAAAAATATGGGTGGAGGAAGTGCACATTGAGGGAGTTCTAACTTTTTTTTTTTTTGAGACAGGATCTCGCTTTGTAGTGCAGGTCAGCCCTGAGCTCACTATGTAGTCCAGGCAAGCCTCGAACTCAGCAATCCTCCTGTCTCTGCCTCCCGAGTGCTGGGATTACAGGCGTGTGCCACCACACCTGGCTGAGGGAGTTCTAACTTTTATCAAACTGAAAACAGATGGAATCATATTGGTAAATGTAAAAGGACACAAAACTCCTAAATTTTGAACTATAGTAGAAGAGAGAAGGAAAAACACTGGAGCCTGAGGTGTGTAGCTGAAATCCAGGAAGTGTTTCTACCTGGAATTAGCAGATATACAAATGCAATTAAAAAATGGTGAAATGAAAAAGTCATTCAACAGAGAGGGGATGTGTGTGTGTGTGTGTGTGTGTGTGTGTGTATTACTAGTTAGTACGCTGTGCCTGACTACCTTAAAAGCTGACTGTGAAAGGAGAGAGGACTGTGCAGAAGTCTGCCATGCACGTACAATAAAGGAGATGCAAAGCAGCCAACTCTGTTCATTAGTCCAGGCTATTATTCCTTCATTTCAAAGCAAAGACAAGGGTCAGTAGATTGATTAGCTCTGTAACAAGAGAAGAATAAGCCAGGAGTGCAAACATATAGTCCCAAGGGGAAACAGACATAAGTGAATTTTCAGAAAAATTTCTAGCTTCAAGAGGATTTTAGATGCTTGTCCTATAAAGAATAGCCATAAGCAGAATTGAATGAAAAAGTAACTCAAAGAAACACCTTTTGAAAATTAAAAATATGTTGACAAAATAAATACCAAGAGGATGGATGGAAGATAAATTTGAGGTATTCTCCCAACATAAGCACATGAAAACATAAAAAGAGAAAATCTATGAAAGAAAATGAAATGGGGAAGTGTATAAACTCAGATTTCTCAATATGTAGTAAATAGGAATTTTAGAAAGGAGCATATTAAGCAACTAACAGCAAGTACCATTGAAAAAAAATAAAGAATTACACAGGACTAAGGAAACTCATGTCTACAGGTTTAATAAGGTCCAATGATTGTTGAATTAAGAAGTAAAATAAAAATAAAATCGAGAGACACATTGCTAAGAACTTTTATAACAAAAGCATGCCTAAACCATAAAACAATACTAAGAAAAATATACCACAAATCTTGTAAAATCATACTAATATCACATTTTTCAATCAACTACTTTGGTATTAAAACAAAATGTTAATTCAAAAGTCTGAAGCAATAATAAATTGAACTTAGAATTACATGTTCAGCCAAATTATAAATCAAAGGAAATGTGAAGTTATTTTTAGAAACAAAAAATCAAAAAATTATATACCATTTTTCAGAAGGTGACATAGGAGTGTATATAGTATAACACTTATAATTACAGGAATTGGATGTAGGGTTAAAGAAATATGATTTAACTAAGGAATCTAAAGGAAATCCTAAAATAACATCTATTCAGATGTTTTGTTAAGAATCAGAGCAAATGTGAGCAATAATCTTTGTTAAAAAAAAAAAAGGATTTAACATAAAGAATGCAATGGGTTGTATTCAAGAGATGTCTTCCATGAGCTAAAATATGGCAGCAATCTATGAAAGAAATCAAGTTTCTCTTTTAACAGTGAAACAAAGGGAATTAGAAGGGTAAAAAACAAATTTCAAGTAATTACTGTAGAAATATGAATACAAATACAAGAAATATGAGTGTCTCATTAACTCATTAAAAGTACTCATATGCTGAACTGATGTTTAGAAAAATTTAATAGTTGAGAATTAATCATTAATAGACTTGATGAAAATGTCTGATAAGTGAAATCTATAAAAGCCACCATTATTTTTAATACAGAGATGATCATATTAACAATAATGAAAAATTAATTTCCTATAATATTCCTATATTTTTCTATAGATAAAAGCCAATGTTACTTGTAAATTGCAAAACAGGTAAATTAGCTTTCTTAAAGTTTGGAAAATAAAATTACATACCACTTCACTTATTGAACATGTGATTACATACAAGAAAACCTCAACAAAACATTAAAAATCCCTTCATATAAGAATTAGATGTTGTGATACAATATGAACAAAAGGAAAATAAGAGAATTTATGTATATATCATTGACATATTAAGAACAGAATGGAGGCTATTTTTCAGGATTTTGATAAACAGGAACTATTAAAATACATATTTATATCATTATAGGCTGATGCCTATTTATTTTATACTCTATAATAATCTAATTTCTCAAAGTGATATACTTTTTGTCATGAAAATTATAAAATAAATATTTGTAGTAATATTTGGAAACAAATATACAAAAAA
>PVIC010059054.1:0-10220 GCA_004025085.1 Thryonomys swinderianus | reverse complement strand
CACACGTGAGGGGCCAGCGCGCCGCAGGTCAGGCCCAGGGCTCTGGCGGTGGGTCCGAGGCGAGGAACGCGCGACGGGCTCGGTCTTCAGTGGCAGGCGCTGTATCGGACGGGCGAGGGCTCTGGGGGAGGAGAAGCGCCCTGGAGTCCGGGGCTGTCCTGGGGCACACCCGAGGGAAGGCTGGGGGCTGCGCGGGAGGCGGAGGGGCTCGGGCCAGCTTCTCAAGTGCCGTGGTGGCTGCTGTCCGAGAGGCTGGGCTGGGCTGGGCAGGAGCGGAGGCCCCTGCTGTCCGCACCCGCCTGGGACCCTCACCGTGACCCCCTGCCCTGTGTCCTGCCCGCCGGCAGGCCCCGTCCCCGCGCCCTCCCGTGACTGGCAGCGTGTGGGGCTGCCCTGGGGGATGAGGGCGGCGCAGGGGCGCCCAGACGGTGCAGGCCTGGTGCCCACCCCACCCCCGACGAACACTAGCTGCACTTTTGAAAGAAACGGGTCACTGCTTTAAAACCAAAGCCTTGCTGGCCGTGAGCAACACAATGGCCCCGTTTCCTGGCCTGTCCATCCGGCCCCGAGTTCCAGTGCCCCAGACGCACGGCAGGGTCCGAGCCGCCCCGGGGAGCAAGGAGAGCGAGGAGCAGGGTGAGCAGGCTGGGTGCGGAAAGGAGCTGCCCTGAGCCTCCTCCCCTCTGAGATGCGGGCTGTGGACTCTGGGCACGAGGGCCGCAGGCGGCCTCGGGCAGGGCCTGGGTGCGGGTGGGGAGGGCCGGGGCAGGCGGCCGGAGCCGGCTCTTGGGCTTCCCGAGGGAGCCGCGTGGCAGGCGCTGTGGCTGTGGCACAGGGTCTTGGCCCGCCCTGGCGGTGCGGCCTGTGCGCCTGTCTCTGGTCCTCCGGCTGGCTGGATCCGCCCGGCAGTCCCGCCCCGGCTGCCCCAGGCCCTCCCGCCCCAGGCCCTCCCGCCCCAGGCCCTCGCCGATGTCCGCCGGCTCCTCTCAGCACTTCGCTGCTGCCTCTCCCACAGCGCTCGCCGCCCTGTCTCGGGGGCCGCGCTCCCACTGAGGGTCCCGTGTCCAGCGTTCCTTTACATTTTTGCCGTTGGCGCGAATCCCACCAGGTGAACGGGGCCGGGGCGTCACCTGCCCTTGCAGCCTCTGGCCTGGGTCCTGCAGCCCCTGCAGGAGACACTGTGCGGAGACTATTCCCCACGAAACGTGGAGGACATTCACTGTGGGGAGTTCTCCGCAGGCACAGAGCGTCCAGGGTCGGACGAGTCCTGCGGTTCTGAGGGGGCAGTTGAGACCTCGTGCCCTGGAGGGCTGAGGGGCGGTGCACGGGCCAGGGCTGGGCCTGCCTCGAGGCCAGCCCTTCGGGTCGTAGCGCTCTGCTTTCCTCCGGCCTGCACGCTGGTGTGCACTCTGACGCTCCCCACCCTCGCTCAAGTGAGTCTGCTCAGGGTGTCATGGCAACCCTGTAGCTAAGTCCCCAGCAAGACAACTTTTCCAGACTCCGCCACGACGTCCTGCACCACACGCGGAGCGGGCTCGCCCTGAGCAGCCTGGGCCCAGGGAGGGGGCAGGGCACAGGGCACAGGGCGGGACAAGTGCCTGGAGCACTCTCGGGGCAGGAGCAGCAGTGACCTCGCCGCACGGGCTGCCAGGTCCTGAGACCGTGGCACCAGGCGCGGGTGGGTGTGATTGCCAAGGGCGCTCCCTGGGCTCCTGTGCCAGCCGCGGTGCCCACTGGACGCTGGGTGGAGAGGTGGCACCAGGGCCGAGTGTGTCCCACCCCGTGGGTGTTTGTTTACCCCTCTCCCACGCTTCTGCAGCCTTAATTAAAAACCTAATTTCTCTATTACCATAACAATGAGTGAACAGCAACTGACTTGTTTACCAAATTAATTCTCCTTCAGGGAACCTGGGAGAACGTTTTTTATCAGAGCAGCAGACAGAGATTTAAAAATGGAAAACCTCTCCAGCGTACACACCACATTGAGGAAATGATGAGCCAGTGTCTCAGCGTGCACCTCGGAGACCCGGAGGGCGCCGACGGGCGCCTACGGCCGGCTGAGGGGCGCACGGGGCGTCCAGCTCCCGCGCCGCAGCTCCAGCTGCTGCCTCCGGGGCGCAGGGCCGAGGGACTAACTTGCTCTCAGGCCGGCTCCGGCTGCCCTGGAGTCTCCCCTGGCCTGGGGGGGGGAGGGCCGCTCTCTCTCTCCAGGCCTCCGGCCACAGCGCCCCTGTGCGCCAGGGACCCACTCTGCGGAGAACCGAAGACCCCGACCTTTGCCCCTGGGGCTCTTTCTGAGGAAACGTGCCCGTGTGTGGGTAAGACACCCCTGAGATGGATAACTAAGTATTAGTAAATGTAAGGTGAAGATTTTAAAATGTAAGGTAAATTTTACAGCTTAAGAGACACCTCATACATTCTTTTTAATTTTTATAGATCAGAAATATTTGTCATCATTTCAAAGTTGAACCCAGAATGGGCAAGGATCAGAAGTGTGTTTTCCAGGGGCTGGAGATTTAGCTCAAGGGGTATCACGCCAACCTTGGATGCACAAGGGCCTGAGTTCGATCCCTGGTACCACAAAAAGAGAAGTATCTTTTTCAAGGTACTTTAAACATATCTTTAATTTTTCAATGGATACTTAGTAACTGTTGATACTTACCGGGCACCGAGCAACATTTTAAACTGTGGCTACAATGTGTGACATTCCAGGTCTCCATGACTGGTGGGCGTCACTTTGACACCCAACGTTTCTTTATGTAGAACACATTCAAAGCTTCTGCCACTTATTTTAAAACATTCAAATACTCGGTTAATTACTGTCAGGCCTTTAACCTATTGCGTTAGCAAACACTAGAATTCTTCCAATCTCCCTGCACCCATTCCAAGAAATGTTCAGTATCTCACAATCTTCATTTCTCATTTTCCCATTCTTTAAGGTTTATTCTAAAGAATTATTGAATCAAAATGAAGCGGAATGATGAGCCTTCAACGAAGAAAACTTTCCATGGTGGGCGTCAGCACCCTCAGCGCCCCAGAGCCCCGGGACAGGCTGGGCGCTGAGTGTTGGTGCTGCTTCCTGGTGCCTCCTCGGACGGACTCTGTGGCTTGTGTCTTTTACGATGACACGCTGGGCTCAGATTTGCTGCGACCGGCTACGGCAGGCCCTTTGGCCCAGCTCTGAGGCTGTGACGCGGGAGCCACTTCCTGTCTGAAGGTGGTAGTCGGGCACCAGCTCTCCCAGCATCTGGCAGCCCTGCATTTTGGGAAAGGTAGAGATTCTGCGCGGCAGGGAAAAAAGAGCCAGCAACAGCACGGAAACCTGAGAGCATCCGGGGGCATCAACGGCTTTTCAAGCAGCAGGACCCCCGGGCTGGAGCCAGTTTACTGCAGACGTCAGGAAGAGGGCAGAGCGGCACACAGTGGCACACCGGCCTCTCAGGGATTCTGAATCCAGGGCCTGGAAGGTAACATCACAGGGTGGAGAAGGAGGGAGATGGATCCCTGGGACCCACGAAGGGTCTGACAGGAGGACTAGGCCCACAGGGACAGGAAGACACAGAGCACACACAGGAAAGGACGCGGCAAACGCATTTACTGCAACCCACAGTGGACACTGTGGGCACCGGGCCCAGCCCTGGCCCGCACCCTCCCCAAGGCTGGCGCTGGCGGCTAGTGGGCCCACAGGAGCAGATGCTTCGGGCTCCGATTTCCCGCTGGGTGGCTGAGCCACGACCACGCATGGGAAGGCAAGGGCTGCTCTGGGGCGCGGGCACAGGCCTGAGCGCCGGGCCAGGCTGGGGCAGCTGGGCCCCGACCCTGGGTCCCGCGGGCGCTGGCTCCCTGGCAGTCCCGGCCACGGGAGTCCCCTTTGCTCGCAGCGCACAGGGCCGGGCCCTCTCCGTCCTCCTGAGCCGTGCCCTCGTGTGCAGGGCCGAGCTCTGCCCAGTCCCTCTGAGGGTCGCGGCCAGATGGGCTCTGGTGCCCGGGTCAGTGACCAGCTCACTTGGCTGCTGGTAGCCATTCTTCCTGCCCCCGCTCTTCAGGCCCCCACGAGGCTGCTGAGGCCTCCAGAGTCTCCGTCGTGGCCCAGGAGCAACTCTGCTCCACTGGACTCTGTCTGGCCAGTGCCCGGGCAGGCGACTCCTCTCGGGTCTCGGCTTTGCACTGGCAAGGTAGACATCGCCATGCCAACCCTGCCAGTTTGCCGAGAGGCGAGTGTGCAGAGTCGCCGTGGACCCACGCCACGGTCCCGAGTGGAGCCAGTGGCCCCTCTGGAAGATCCTCGGCAGCCCTGCCGCCCGTGCCCGGGAGCACCCAGAGCAGCGGCATCCCGGGAAGCGCCTCGCCTCGGACGGAGCACAGCGCCCCACCCCCCGCTGCCCTGGCCGGGCATAGGCCCGCTGCTCCGGCACAGCGGCAGTGAGCTCCTTCCGGAAAGGCGGGCCCGGCACAGGAGAGGATTTTCTGCGAGTGGCATGCTTTCCAGCGTGTCAGGGAAACCAGTTTGATGAAGCCGATTGGCAGATGGAGACCCCACTTCCTGGGTGCTAAACCTGCTGGCCGTCTCCCCATTGCTTTACTTACTTTTTGTTTATTTTTTTAATAAATAGAAAAACTTTCACCTTTGGGTGTCTCATTTTGTAGCCCAGGCTGGCCTAGAACTCATGGTGATCCTCCTGCTTCACCCTCCCAGGTGCTGGGACTTCGGGTCTGCATTGCTCCGGGTGGTAGGGCTGCTGCTTTGCTCTCTGGAGCAGATCGTCTGAGTTCCCACCCAGCCCGGAGGTGGCACTGGCTCTGAGCTCCTCGCCCGGCCCGTGGCCCGTGAGTCTTCTCACTGCCCTGACGCTGGCGGTCTGCCGCTGGGAGACTGGGCTGGGTCTTGGGCCCCGAAGGGCCAGAGACCTTCACTCTCCATCCTTTGGGTGTCTCTGCGGGGAGCAGACCCTGCTGGAGGAGACTCTTTTCAGGCCTGGAGATCTGCCCTGGCTGCTGCACCAACTAGCAGTTGCGAGATCTGCACTATGCCAAACAGTGCTGCGCAGCTCCCAAGAGGACCTGTGACCTCTGGAGCGCTGCGTTGGCGCCTGATTAGGAAGGTCTTCAACCTCTGGCCTGGGCTGCTGACCAATGTTCTTTATTTATGACACCTGCTGCTCTGCCCTCCTGTGACATTTTAGGTTCAGATATAAGTTTATTCTTCTGGGATTTTACTTTATGGAAATAGTACAGGGAAGTATAGGTCATTGTTTAGGTATGAGAAAGTTATATCTTTTTTTTTCTTTATTGGTACAATTTACATACATCTCACAATCACACATAACATTGGGGGATTTGTACCAATATATGACACAAGTCAATTCTCATTTTTACCTGTATCCCCACCCACCCACACCTCCCCACCCCCTATATACATGCTCTTTTATTTTCTTTCAGAATCATATTTATTCCTTCCCCTCATTACATGCCCACACCAAATTTCCCTTGGAAATTTCCCATTTTACAAAGACCATCATACTTTCTAGAGCTCATTTGCATCTACAGGTGCTCATATCAATGAGAAGATCTGGTATTTGCCTATCTGTGATCTATTCATTTCATTCATTAGCGTGACCTCCAGGTGTATCCATTTGCATGTAAATGAATCAATCTTGTCATTCTTTATGACAGAGTAGTACTCCATTTTATAAAAAAAACCACGTCTTCTTTATCCACTCTCCAGTTGATGGGCATTTGGGTTGTTTCTAAGACTGAGCTATCACGAACTGAGCTGCTATGAAAAAGGGTGTACATCTGTCTTTCCAATGTGATTTAAAAAATTCTTTTGGGTATATTCCTAGCAGGGGGATAGCAGGATCCAATGGGACCCCTAGTCCTAGTTTTCTGAGAAATCTCCACACAGATCTCCACAATGGTTGCACAAGTCTGCAATCCCACCAACAGTGGACAAGTGTTCCTTTCTCCCCACAGCCATGCCAGCATTTATTGTTGGTTGATTTTGTAATAGTGGCCATTCTTTGTGGAGTGAGATGAAATCTCAGTGTTGTTTTCATTTGCATCTCTCGAAGGACCAGAAATGTTGAATATTTCTTCATATGTTTCTGAGTTGCTTTGGCTTCTGCCTCTGAGAAGTGTCTGTTCATTTCAGATTCCTATTTTTGAATTGGGTCTTTAAACTTGGGGAGGCCGATCTGTTTAAGTTCTTTATATATTGTAGATAATAGCCCTTTGTCTGATAAACAGCTAGTAAAGATTTTTTTCCCATGTTGTTGGTTGTCTTTTAGCAGTGCCAGTGACTTCTTTTGCTGTGCAAAAGCTTTTCAGTAGGGTGAGATCCCATTTGTTGATTTTCTTTTCTGCTAGTTCTTGTGCTATAGAGGTTTTATTCATAAAGTCTCTGCCTAAGCCAATGTCTCCAAGAGTTTTACCTAATCTGTTTTCCAGCAGGCTTATTGTTTCTGTTTTTATGTTTAAGTCTCATATCCATTGTGAGTTTAGTTTTGTGCATGGTGAAAGAGATAGGTCTAGCTTTAGCTTTTGGCAGGTTGAAGCCCAGTTTTTCCAGCACCATTTGTTAAAGAGGCTGACTTTCCTCCATTGAGGATGTTTGGCTCCTTTGTCAAAGATAAGGTGGCGTAGTGTATCCAGGGTTGTTTCTGCATCTTCTAATCTATTCCACTGGTTCTCAGGTCTGTTACTTTGCCAGTACCATGCAGTTTTTATCATAGTGGCTTTATAGTAGAGTTTGAAATTGGGGATTGTAATACCCCCTGCCATGTCGTGGTTGCTTAGAATTGCTTTTGCTATTCTAGGTTTCTTGTGGTTCCAGATGAATTTTTATATTATTTTCTCTAGCTCTGTGAAGTATAGTGTTGGAATTTCAATTGGAATTGCATTGAATCTGTATAGTAGTTGTGGGAGTATAGCCATTTTGACGATGTTGGTTCTCCCTACCCAGGAACAAGGATATCCTTTCATTTTCTGATTTCCTTTTTTATCTCGTTTTTCAGAGTCCTATAGTTTTCAGCGTGAAGGTCTTTCACTTCCTTTGTTAGGTTGATTCCCAGATATTTCATTTTTCTGGGTGCTACTGTGAAAGGGATTGACTCCCCAATTTCTCTTTCAGTACATCTGTCGTTTGTGTAGACAAAGGCTGTTGACTTTTGAGCATTAACCCTGTATCCAGCAACACTACCAAATCTGGTAATTAAGTCTAGTAGTCTTTTGGTTGAGTTTTTAGGATCCTCCAGATAGAGTATCATATCATCAGCAAATAATGACAGTTTAACTTCTTCCTTTCCTATCTTTATTCCTTTTATATCTTTGTCCTGCCTGATTGCTATGGCAAATGTTTCTAGTACTATATTGAACAAGAGTGGTGACAATGGGCATCCTTGTCTTGTTCCTGATCTTAGTGTAAAAGGTTTCAATTTTTGCCCATTAAACATGATGCTGGCTGTTGGTTTCTCATAAATAGCTTGTATTAAATTGAGATAAAGTCCATCGATTCTGATTCTCTGTAGGGTTTTGATCATAAATGGGTGTTGGATTTTGTCAAATGCTTTTTCTGCATCTATTGAGATAATCAGATGGTTTTTGTCCTTGAGTCTGTTAATATAGTGTATTACAGTGATTGATTTACATATGTTGAACCAGCCTTGCATCCCTGGGATAAATCTGACTTGATCAGGGTGTATGATTTTCTTGATATCTCTCTGTGTTCTGTTTGCCAGTATCTTATTGAGAATTTTTGCGTCAATGTTCATTAGAGAGATTGGCCTATAATTTTCTTTTTTGGTGGGATCTTTCCCTGCCTTTGGAGTCAAGGTGATGGTTGCTTCAAGGAATGATCTGGGGCATACTGCTTCCCTTTCAATTTCATTAAAGAGATTGAGAAGTACTGGTATTAACTCTTCTTTAAAAGTTTTGTAGAATTCAGCAGTGAAGCCGTCAGGACCAGGGCTTTTCTTTGTTGGTAGGTTTTTAAATTACATTTTCAATTTCCCAGATTGATATCGGGTTGTTTAACATTTTTATATCCTCTTCATTCAGCTTTGGGAGTTCATATGTGTCTAGCAATCTATCCATTTCTTCTACATTTTCCATCTTCTTGGAGTATAGATTTTCAAAGTACGTGTTTATTATCCTTTGGACTTCTTCTGGATCTGTGCTGATTTCCCCATTTTCATTCCTTATAGCATGGATTTGAGTCTTTTCCTTCTTTTGTTTGATAAGGTTGGCTAAGGGTCTGTTGATCTTATTTATCCTTTCAAAGAACCAACTCTTTGATTCATTAATTCTTTGTATTGTTCTCTTTGTCTCCATTGCATTAATTTCTGCTCTGATCCTTATAATTTCCTTTCTAGTATGTGCTTTGGGTTTGTTTTGCTCCTCTTTTTCTAATTGTCTGAGGTTCATCATTAGATTGTTTATTTCAGTTTGCTCTATGTTTTGAGTGTAGGCAATCACTGCTATGAATTTCCCTCATAGAACAGCTTTCATTGTGTCCCATAAATTCCTGTATGTTGTGCTGGGGTTGTCATTCAGTTGTAGAAACTGTTTAATTTCTTCTTTAATTTCTTTTGTGGCCCATTGGTTGGTTAACGGAGTGTTGTTCAATTTCCATGTGTTTGTGAGGATCTTGGAACTTCTTCTGCTATTCAACTCCGGTTTCAAGGCACTATGGACTGATAGTATGCAGGGGATAACTTTGATTCTTTTGCAGTTACTTAAGCTTGTTCTATGGACTAGAATGTGATCTATTTTGGAGGATGATCCATGAGCAGCTGAGAAGAAGGTATATTCTCGCTTTGTAGGGTGAAAAATTCTGTAGGCATCTAATAAGTCCATTTGCTCAAAAGTTTGATTTAGCTCAAGTATTTCCTTATTGATTCTTTGTCCAGTTGATCTGTCAATTTGTGACAGTGGAGTATTAAAGTCCCCTATTACTATTGTATTCGTGGTTAACTGGCTTTTCATGTCCAGTAATGTTTGTCTTATATAGTTGGGTGCATGAGTTTGGTGCATAAATATTTAAGATTATTTCTTTTTTTTGGATAGTTCCCTGTATGAGAATATAATGAACTTCTTTATCTCTCTTTTTTTTTTGAGACAGGGTCTCACTTTGTAGTTCAGGCTGGCCCTGAGCTCACTATGGTGCCCAGGCAAACCACCGCGAACTCAGCAATCCTCCTGTCTCTGCCTCCCGAGTGCTGGGATCACAGGCGTGAGCCACCACGCCCAGCACTGTGGTATGTGGTATTGATTGCTGGTGGGTGTGAGTCTCCATGCCCAGCATTGTATGTGGTTACCGGGGATTGAACTCAGGACCTTGCGCTTGTGAGGCAGGTGCTGGAACCACTGAGCTAACCCTCCGGCCCCTTCTTTATCTCTTTTAATCAGTTTGGGTTTGAAATCTATTATATCTGCAAACAAGATAGCCACTCCTGCTTTTTTGCAGTTTCCTGTGGTATGGAGGATTCTTTTCCAACCTTTTATTTTCAGTCTATGGGTTTCCTTCTGAATTAGGTGTGTTTCCTGTATGCAGCAGATTGTAGGGTCTTGCTTCTTGATCTAATCTGCTAGTCTGTGTCTTTTAATTGGTCCATTGAGACCATTGGCATTAATGGTTATGACTGATATGGACATATTCAGAGCTGCCATATTTCCCTGTTCTTGGTTCTTTTCTTCCTTGCTTTTCCCCTTTTCTATTTAGTTTCTTGTTTGCCCCAGTGAATTCACTCTCCTGGGTCTCGTGGGTATGGAATTTTCTCTGTTTTTTTTCCAAGGTGTTCTTTAGGATGTTTTGGAGTGCAGGTTTCATATTTGTGAAGTTTTTCAGGTGTTCTTTATCATGGAAGTATCTTATTTCCCCATCTATTCTGAAAGATAGTTTTGCAGGATACAATAGTCTAGGGTGGAGGTTGTTTTCCTGCAATGCTTGAAATACTTCCCTCCACGCTTTCCTTGCGTTGAGTGTTTGTGTTGAAAAGTCTGCTGTGATCCTAATGGGCTTCCCTTTGTAGGTGATTTTCTTCCTTTCTCTCACTGCTTTCAGTATTTCATTCTTTTGTTGTACATTTGGAACCTTGATAATTATGTGTCTAGGTGTAGATATTTTTATGTCATGGTGTTTTGGAGTCTGATAGGCCTCATTTATCTGTATGTCTATTTCTGTTCCTGTGAAGTTTTCTGTTGTTATCTCTAATAGGTTTTTT
>PVIC010059053.1:0-10743 GCA_004025085.1 Thryonomys swinderianus | reverse complement strand
TCAATGAAAACAATGCATAATCAAAACCAGAGAAGGAATAAAAAGTGAAAGATAAAGCTATAAAAAGCTATGAGGATATCTTAAAAGCACATTGTAAAGAGAAAGTAGCCAATCTAGAAATGGGCTGGTATGTCCTTTAGTGGTAACATACTTGCCTAGTAAGCAAGGTTGATCCCTGACACCTTTAAAAAAAAAAAAAAGTACAGGGCCGGAGGGTTAGCTCAGTGGTTCCGGCACCTGCCTCGTAAGCATAAGGACCTGAGTTCGATCCCCGGTTACCACATATAATGCTGGGCGTGGTGGCTCATGCCTGTAATCCCAGCACTCGGGAAGCAGAGACAGGAGGATTGCTGAGTTCGTGGTGGCTTGCCTGGGCACCATAGTGAGCTCAGGGCCAGCCTGAACTACAAAGCAAGACCCTGTCTCCAAAAAGCAAAAAAAAATAAAAATAAAAAATAAAATAAAATATTAAGTATGACGTTTTGGCAGGAAGGTATTTAATTACAAAAGAATATTCATTAATCTCAAAGTACTCATTAACCAGATCACCATATGTGTGATATACTTTATATCCATTCTAAGGTTTTACCAAGAAATTATAAAGAATGAACTCCAGGGCAGGAGATTTAGCTCAGTGGTTCTGGCGCCTGCCTAGCAAGTGCAAGGTCCCTGTTTCCCTGTTCGTCCTGGTAACCACATACAATACTGGGCATGGTGACTCACACCCACCAGCAATCAGTACTGCATACCACAGTGCCAGGTGTGGTGGCTCACACCTGTAATCCCAGCACTCACAAGGCAAAGGCAGGAGGATTACTGAGTTGGAGGCTTGCCTGGGCTACAGAGTGAGCTCAGGGCCACTGGCGCCTGGACTACAAAGCAAGACCCTGTCTCAAAAAAAGTCAAGTTTGTTATCCCTTCTAATAAAGATTTGATGCTCACCAATTCAGTGTCTTATAGAGCAACACATTCCACATCCACATGGCTCCTGGCTCGCTTTACATCATCCTTTGGGAACTAACACCTGGGAAAACTGAGGCAAAGTCGCTGCTGTTCTGGGTACTGGTGTAATTCATGTCTGACCTAGGAGTTTTGGGACTTGGCCAAGACGGTGCAGGGTATTGGTGACTGCAAAATATGGCAAAATCTCTCTCTTCCTAGCTCTTAACACATTTTATATTGTTTCCAAAAAGCCACGTGTTTAATGTGTGGAGTACTAGTTATATTTTATTGACGCTTCCATACTTACCAGCCTTATTACTGTGAAACACCTGATAAAAACCCTAAGAAAAATAGCACAATTATGTGTTAAAACGCTCAACAGACTTTTATGTCAATAAAGATTTGACTGGCGGGGCTGGAGGGTTAGCTCAGTGGTTCCGGCGCCTGCCTCGCAAGCGCAAGGTCCTGAGTTCGATCCCCAGTAACCACATATAATGCTGGGCATGGTGACTTACGCCCACCAGCAATCAACCAGCAATCAGCACCACATACCACAGTGCCGGGCGTGGTGGCTCACGCCTGTAATCCCAGCACTCGGGAGGCAGAGACAGGAGGATTGCTGAGTTCGAGGCTTGCCTGGACTACATAGTGAGCTCAGAGCCAGCCTGAACTATAAAAGCGAGACCCTGTCTCAAAAAGAAAAAAAAAAAAAAAGATTTGACTGGCCCCCAAAATACATTCAATTCACTACACTTACTTTATTCATTTTTTAAAATATCTTGAAAGTCCTGACACGAATGTTCTGGGGACAACATCCAAGTTCTGGTATTCTTATTTATAAAAAAATTAGGTCATCCAGACCTGATCATGCCTCAGATACTAAGAATGTTAAAACATGGGGCTGGAGATGTAGCTCAGTGGTTCCAGCGCCTGCCTCGCAAGCGCAAGGTCCTCAGTTCGATGCCCGGTAACCACATACAATGCTGGGCGTAGAGACTCACGCCCACCAGCCATCAATACCACATACCACAGTGCTGGGCGTGGTGGCTCACGCCTGTAATACCAGCACTCGGGAGGCAGAGACAGGAGGATTGCTGAGTTCCAGGCTTGCCTGAGCTACGTAGAGCGCTCAGGGCCAGCCTGAACTACAGAGCGAGACCCTGTCTCAAAAAAAAAAAAAAAAAAAAAGAATGTTAAAACAAAAACAAAGAAAACACCTCATGGCAATTAATCCCTAGGTTTCTATAGTTAAGAGAGGGCTCTGCGCTCCCACTCCACCCATGAGGAAGTCTGTGGACCACACACACCAAGTTTAGGCCTCGCACTCACACACCTGCTGGGTCCAGCCTGAAGGTAGGCGTCGGGGGGCTAGTAGGGCGTCGACTGCCCACCAGGAGGCGCACACCAGATGGGGACGCAAGCAGCAGGCCAGTCGAGCCCGACTGCTCCTCGGCGTTAGCCGTGTACCCGGCGACTGGTGCCCACTCTGCTCCGCGCGCAAGGATACTTTCCTGGTCTCGTCACGGCGCCTGCTCACTAGCACCACCCCACCTTCTCCCCGGTCCCGCTTCCGGCGCAGGCGCAGTCCCCGTACTTCAGCCTCAGACTACTGGAACGCGTTGCTGGTCCTCGGCGACGGCCTACGTCACTTCCGGGGCCATTGCTAAGCAACCAAAAGGCTTGGGAAACGCTGTAGGCTGGTTTCAGCTCTGCGCTAGTCTGACCAGGTCTTCGCTCCCGGTGGGGAAGAAGCAGAGATGCTGGTGCGGTTTGGACAGCGCTCTGGACAGGCAAGAAAGGGTACGTTACAGTAGCCCATTCGGCACAGGGGTTGTTTCTGCGCCCAGGCATGTGGTAAGAGGTTAGGGTGCCAAGTGAAGGCTTTGGTTACTTTTTAAAATGAGCTCCACCAAATTGAAAGTCTACCGGATTAGCGTTGTTGGCCTCTGGAAATTAGATTGCTTAGACTTCTGTGAATGGGTGGAAGAGGGAAAGGGGACTTGTGGGTGGGTAGGAGAAAGCTTACACAAAAACGGGGGTGGGCGTTTTTAGTTTGTATAACAGAATCCTCAACTCAAACCATGTTCAGGAATAAGGCGATTAATTCATATGAGAGGTACCCTAGACTTCAGTTTCGGGTGATTTGTTGTAGGTCAGTGTTGTAGGTACCTATCCATCTTCTTATTTCCTTGTTTATACCCAGTTGGAGAGCCTCGTGGCTGTCTCTCAGAAGAACAAGGAGGAACTTCTCTTTTAAAAAATCAGAAATATGGGGGCCAGAGATGTAGCTCAGTGATGTTCGCACCTGCCTAGCAAGCGCAAGGTAACTGGTTCGATATCTGGTACCACATACAATAATACCAGGCATGGTAGCTCACACCTGTAATCCTAGCACTCCAGAGGCAGAGGCAGGAGGATTGCCTGGGCTACATAGTGAGCTCAGGGCCAGCCTGAACTACAAAGCGAGACCCTGTCTCAAGAAATAAAAAAATTTTTTAAAATCACGAATAAACCTTTCATCCTCTTTGTTTAATAGAAATAATTGCTGGCAAGGGAGATGCAGGTGTCTGCAAATGAGTGGGACCCCCCAAACCCAGGATACAGTCAGTTTTCCAAATTGCATTGCTGTGGCGCAATGGGAAAGAAATCGAATACACTCTGTCACAAAACGTGTATACCCTCAAGATTATCCATTTGGAAGCAAAATAATTATCCATTTATGAACTGTTACATGATTAACTTTGAAACACTTTTGTAGCAACCTGTTGAAATAATTGCTATTGATCTCATTTTTAAAGATAAGGGCACCAGGAAGCAGGTAAATGACTTCCTCAAGTTCACACAATAAGGAGAAGACCAGTGACTCAAATCTGCATCTTATGATTCAAACCTTCACAGTTTTCTCCACTTTATCTCAGGTATTCTTAAGACAAGGATAATAAATTAAATATTTTAAATAATTTTCAGGTGCCACGCCAATAGAAACTTCTGAGAATAAATATCTTAGTCTTCCTGAAAGTACTTAATAATAACTTTTAAAATTTTATCAGAAATAAGGAACTCGAAAGACGGCAAAATTTCCTACCCACCTCTTCTACCTAGCAAAGTGGATCTCCGGCAGGTCACCATAATTCCACATGATGAGTGGAAAAGGATTCAGGATAGCCTGGATAGTTTGACAAGAGAAGCAGCAGCTCTTTGTGCAGAAAAAAGGGCAAAACAAGAAATGCATTTCCGATCCCAAGAAGTGGGAAAACACTGGACTAACACACATGCAGTAAGTATTAATCCCCAGAAGTTTATATGGCACTGAAGAATTACTCTTGTTTCCTAATATTCTACTTCTATGTGAACAGTTCCATGCATAAAGTGTTATAAAATAGATTGAAACACATTGTGGGTTTTTTTGTTTTGTTTTGTTTTGAGACAGGGTCTTGCATTGTAGTTCAGGCTGGCCCTGAACTCACTATGTAGCCCAGGCAAGCCTCGAACTCAGCAATCCTCCTGCCTCTGCCTCCTGAGTGCTGGGATTACAGGTGTGAGCTACCACACACATTTGAAACACATTTTTAACAATTTTATTTAGGTGTGAGTGATGTAAAAAAAAGCTAGATGCATTTAAAGAGAATATTTTGATAAGCTTTGACATATACATATATCCTAAACACTCATTACAATGGAGATAATGAACATATTGATCACCCCAGAGTTTCCTTATGCCCTATTTTACTTCTTTCTGTCTCTATCCCTGGGTCACCATGGATCTACTTGCTATTATACATTTCATTAAGCACAATTACTTTGAAATTCATCCTTGTTGTACCAGTTTATTTTTACTGCTAATTGGTATCCTATTGTGTGCTATCAGGTCCCTTGTTAATGATTTGACTTCAGCCATATTCATATTTAAGTAGTTTTCATTTGGGGGCTATTAAAAATAAAGTTCGAGGGCCGGAGGGTTAGCTCAGTGGTTCCGGCGCCTGCCTCGCAAGCATAAGGACCTGAGTTTGATCCCCGGTTACCACATATAATGCTGGGCGGGGTGGCTCACGCCTGTAATCCCAGCACTCAGGAGGCAGAGACGGGAGGATTGCTGAGTTCGCGGCGGCTTGCCTGGGCACCATAGTGAGCTCAGGGCCAGCCTGAACTACAAAGCAAGACGCTGTCTCCAAAAAGCAAAATAAATAAATAAATAAATAAATAAGTAAAGTTCGACTGGTCCAGGGATTTAGTTTAGTGGTTCTGTATGCCTCGCAAATGCAAGGTCCTGAGTTTGATCTTCTGTAACCACATACCACAGTGCTGGGTATGATGACTCACACCTGTAATTCCAGAACTCAGGAGGCAGAGGCAGGAGGATTGCTTTGAGTTCAAGGGCAGCCTGGGCTATATGAGCTCAGGACCAGCCTGAACTACAAAGTGAGACCTTGTCTCACAGAAAGAAAGAGAGAGAGAGGGAGGGAGGGAGGGAGGGAGGGAGGGAAGGAGGGGATGAAGGAAGAAGGAAGGAGAAGGAAAGGGAAGGAAGAAAGTTTGATCACTCTGAACATTCATATAGAAGTCTATATGTGGACATGTGATTCCATTTCTCTGGGGTAAATACCTTTTGTAGAGAATGGCACTCTTCTGCTTTTATTTGTAAACCTAAATATTAGAGGTATATGTAAATTACAGTCTGAAAAATTCATTTAAACTATGGCACATAAAGTTTGGGAGAGTGATACATCTCTATTTCTTTTTACATAGTAATAGCACACTATCCATAATGCCTTACATCTCCATAGGTGTTAAAGAATAAATGAAGATGCATCTTACCAGGAGTAATACTTACTATACACCCATAGTAGTTAAAACTGGGATATTAGCCACAGATACTGACAGACCAGTGAAGAGGAAGCAGCCTATAATAGTGGTGGCAAACCAATGGCATGTGTGCCACAGCAGGATGTTTGTATTGGGGAAAGCTCTAAGAAGGTGACCATCATTGAAACAAACCTGTGTTTGTTTGAGAACTCAATGTATAATAGAAATGTCAATACAAACCAGAAGGGAAAGGATAGGAATTTAATAACTGATTATTATGCTACTAGGTAGATGAAAAATGTTGAAATCTAAACCAGTTTTACAGAATATAAAAAATGAACTTTAGATGGGTTAAAGGTCCAGGTTTAAAAGAGCAAAGCAATAAAATATCAATATAAATTATAGAATCCCAGGATATAAATTATACACTCATATAACACTGTCATCATAGCAAGTAACCTCTCCAGACATGGAAAGCGTGGCCACCAGAGGGGAAGAAAGACCTCCTGTGATACAAGGCCATCAGTTAACTCCTAATATGTCTAGAAAAGCATATAAAAATACGCTACTATTTGTTTTCTAAAAGAACAAAATCAGTAAGATATGTATTTATTATTAAACTAGAGAGGAACTTTGAAAATAAACATGGAACCTCATACTACAGGTTATCTTAGAGTAAGAGGAGACTCTAGTTGGAAGTCAGGGTTGGAGGGAGAAGTTCACTGTGTACCTCGTTAAGATTTTGGGGCTTAATGCCGGACGTGGTGGCTCACGCCTGTCATCCCAGCACTCGGGAGGCAGAGACAGGAGGATTGCTGAGTTCGCGGCGGCTTGCCTGGGCACCATAGTGAGCTCAGGGCCAGCCTGAACTACAAAGCGAGACCCTGTCTCAAAATGCAAAAAAAAAAAAAAAAAAAAAAAAAAAAAAAAAAAAAAAAAAAAAAAAAAAAAAAAGATTTTGGGGCTTTGAACCACATAAAAGTTTGCATACTGAAAGAATTCAGTTTCAAAAATTAGCTCAAAACTGTAACTTCATATTTATTAAATGTGCCAATACAGTAAAATTCTTAAGGTCAGTTCAAATTATCATGTTAAATTTTGGTAAAATTAAATTGCAAAAAACAAATAAAAGGTTGCTTTTGGGTTAGGAGTTCAGCTTAGTGGTAGAGCATTTACCTTGCATGCATGAGCTCCTACATTTGGGTCCTAGCACTACAAGATTTTTAAAAAAGATTGCTTTTGTCTTATTACAGGGGATGAAAGAACAGAAACTTAAAGCCAAAAAAAAGCTTGAGGAAGAAATTGAAGCCGAAAAACAAATCCTGGATCTGGAAGAGGAAATCCACAAACAAGGAGAAAGAAAAAAGGCTATTGAATATGCAAAGCAGTATCAGTTTTACCAGACAGAAAGAGTGAAGAACTTTCATGTACTATTTGGATTTTCTTCTATTTGTATATATTCAGTGCACGTAATTAAGTATAATCTATATATAAACAGATGTTATTTTCTTAAATACTGCAATTTTTTTGTAGTCAGGACTTCTTCTCTGTAGAGCTATGAAAGAACGTGATGCCCAGATTCAGTTCCAGAAGAGCAAGATAAAACCAGATACCAAATGGGAAGAACAATTGAAACTCAATATTGAAAAAGCTGTTAGAGAAGAGCAAGAAAAAGCAGAAAAACAGCACAGAGAAAGAGTGGCTCTTGCAGAGGAGCATCTAAAACAGTATGAATACAGAAATTATCTTCTTTGTGTCTTCTTCACTTTCTCACACTGGATCTAACTTTATTTTCTAATTATGGAATAACACACTATGCTGTATTTAATGCAAAAAGGTACTAAGAAAGAGGTTGAATCTCACTAGTACAACCTCACACAGAGTCTCTGTAAGGGTCTGCCTGTGACTAACAGCCTGATGGGGTCTGGTAAATAAGACTCCATCGTGAACACCATGGCAATACATGTTGGAAAGAAACTTAGCAGAATATCTATTGATACTTCAATGCTGTCCTTCCTTCTCTGGATGGGAAAGCCTTTCTCTAGGAAGAGACTGGAACAGTTTACTTAGGGATGCGATACAAGGGCCAGGGATTTAGCTCAGTGGTTTCGTGCCTGCCTTGCAAGTGCAAAGTCCAGGATTTGATCCTCAGTACCAAAAAGAAAAAGAATTCATTGTTTTCTTCTCTGAAACAAGTCTTTTTTTTTTTTTTTTTTTGAGACAGGGTCTCTTGCTTTGTAATTCAGGCTGGTCCTGAGCTCACTATGTAGCTCAGGCAAGCCTTGAACTAAGAAATCCCCCTGCCTCAGCTTCCCGAGTGCTGGGATTACAGGTTTGAGCCACCACAACCCTCATTTGTGATATGTGGTACTGATTGCCGGTGGGCATGGTCACCACGCCCAGTATTGTTGTATGTGGTTACTGGGGATTGAACCAGGGACCTTGCACTTGCTAGGTAGGCTCCAGAACCACTGAGGTAAATCTCTGGCCCCAAAGTTGTAAACTTTTTATATCTTATTTCCCTTAAAATAGTTAAAAAACTTCAAGAACTTACTTTCACAAAATTGGGTGTTTCTTTTTATCATGTGCTTTAAATCTTGATTACATTTTTGTGAATTTATTATTATACTTTTAATAGATATAAAATATTAAATAATGTAAAATAAATAGGAAATTGAAAACATTATTTTTTAGGTCAGTCATGATCCTGGTTACTCTGAATGGATGTAACTCTATACAGTGAGGATTCTCCTGCCTCTGATTTAATTGGCTCCCTTAATTGTAGTCCTCTACTGCAAGGGGAAGGGAATTTCCTCTCCCTGAAGCTGAGAGGACTACTCCTCAGCTGTTTGCTTAGATTGTTGATTTGTCCTGTGCTTTCCTGTTGAAGGAAAAAGGCGATTGGGCCGGGGATGTAGCTCAGTGGCGTAGCACCTGCTTGGTGAGTTTGATTTCTGGTTACCCCCCACAGACAAAAAAAAAAGAAAAGAAGGGGCCGGAGGGTTAGCTCAGTGGTTCTGGCGCCTGCCTCGCAAGCGCAAGGTCCTGAGTTCGATCCCCGGTTACCACATATAATGCTGGGCGTGGAGACATGCCCACCAACAATCAACACCGCATACCACAATGCCAGACGTGGTGGCTCACGCCTGTCATCCCAGCACTTGGGAGGCAGAGATGGGAGGATTGCTGAGTTCGCAGCGGCTTGCCTGGGCACCATAGTGAGCTCAGGGCCAGCCTGAACTACAAAGTGAGGCCCTGTCTCAAAAAAAAAAAAAGAAAGAAAAGAAAAGAAAAGATGACAGCTAGCCTAGCAGTGGGACAGCCTGCTGGCCATTGACTGGTTGACAACAAGTGTAGGTTTCCCATGGGCTGTAGGACTCCCTGCAATATCAGGGCCATATCAGGGGGCTCTGGGCCCTGGCAGCTCTAAACTGCTGGTGTGGGGGCTTTTGCTGGTGTGGTAGGTTGGGTATCCGAGTAGAAAAGATGATGGTGATTACTCTCCCAGACAAGTGGCCCCTCAGAGATGTCTGAAGGGCTTGCACAGAAGCCCGGAGAGCCAGCGTTTGGAGGTTGACACTCACGGCAGTGCCAACCACAGGAAAATGACAGTAGGGTGGCCAGCTGGGAAAGGAGGCCTTTGTGGCTCTCCTTCCATCAAATGGCCTCTGAGGGATCTCGCCCTTATGTAGCACTGACTCCTACTGCAATTGAGAAGTACTAGAGATTATGGACCCTTCTGTAAATAAGGACACCATTTCCCCCTCCAACCATTCAGTTATTCGCTTCTTTCTCAAGAAAGTGAACCCACAGAGCTTATTTTGGTGAGCAATGAAACAAATTTGGAAGCAGGTAAAGTACTAACAACTCTGGATTTGTTTAGATTTGTTCTAGTCACTGCTATTTAATGACTATTTTTTCCCCCTAAAGAAAATCACAAATTTTTCCTTAAGCTTCAAATTATCCTGGGTTAAATCTAATTTATTTCCATAAAGCATAACCTCTTTTTCTGACTTGTTCTCTTATGTTTTTTGCCTTAGAATAAAAGAACATGAAGAGGAAAAAGAAAGGATGAAAAAGCACAAAGAAAAAGATGCCGAGGAGATAAAGCGACAAAATTTATTGTATGAAATAGAAATGAGAAAAAAACTAAAAAAGAAAAAAGAAGAGATAGATGAAAGCAGGAAGCTATTTTTGGTAAGTTTAAGATACAAAAGTTCAGTGTATAAGGTCAAATGCCTAACTTTTTTTTTTTTCTTTTTCTTTTTGGAGACTGGGTCTCGCTTTGCAGAAATGCCTAACTTTTAATATATTAAAATAATATAGTGGAGTAGAAAACCAGCATCCAAGCAGTTGTGTCTCTGAGAGAGGGCTCCACAGGGGGCTGCGCTCCTCTGGTATTGTATGCACTGTATATGTGCTTTGTAAGGAGGAGACAGATTTTTCTTTCCAAATGAAATTTGTTCTTCTCAAAATGCAAATGGTAAGAATTATACTTGATATCTACAGTACTATTAATATCTGTTGAGCAAATGGTAATATCTTATGACTGTGCAGTTTCCTAACTTTCATATTTTTCTTTAAAATTAGTTTTTATTCCTAAATAATCCATGCAGAGTGAAGACATCAAATTCCAAAAGCACTACAAGACGAGCAATTCATCACACCATTCCTTCTGCTTCTAGATACAACCATTTCCAAGTTCTTTTACCTGTTTCCCCTGGTATAAAATTATATCCTAAGCGAGACCCTGTCTCAAAAAAAATATATATATATATCCTTAGTTCGTATTCACCTTCTCTCTCTTTTCCCTTTACTTATATGTACACTCACATATGGTAGGTAAACACTCTGTCACTGAGTTACACTCCTCCCAGGCCCTATATATTTTTTAAAATGTACTTGAGGGGCTGGAAATTTAGCTCAGTGGTTCCGGTGCCTGCCTCACAAGCGCAAGGTCCTGAGTTCGATCCTGGTAACCACATACAATGCTGGGAG
>PVIC010059052.1:0-10220 GCA_004025085.1 Thryonomys swinderianus | reverse complement strand
TTTTGGAGACAGGGTCTCGCTTTGTAGTTCAGGCTGGTCCTGAGCTCACTATGGTGCCCAGGCAAGCCGCCGCAAACTCAGCAATCCTCTTGTCTCTGCCCTCCCGAGTGCTGGGATTACAGGCGTGAGCCACCACATCAGGCACTGTGGTATGCGGTGTTGATTGCTGGTGGGCGTGTCTCCACGCCCAGTATTCTATGTGGTTACAAGGGATCGAACTCAGGACCTTGCGCTTGCGCGGCAGGCACCGGAACCACTGAGCTAACCCTCCGGCCTGAGATGCTCTTGTTTTTTTGTAGTTCAGGCTGGCTCTGAACTCAGTGTGTAGCTAAAGCCATCATCCTTCCTCTGCCTCTTGAGTGCTGGGATTACAGGCATTTGCTACCGCAGCTAGCCCACTTACCTATTCCTGACTGGGAAAGAGAATTAAATCCCCCTATAATTAATATAAAATTGTGCTAACATTTATAAGAATAATCATAATGATAGCTTTTTTCCTTCAGATTTCTTATCTATAGGGGTAGGTTTCTGTAAAGTTGAGAAGCCTGACCAGTGGGATTTTTTTTTTTTTTTTTTTGAGACAGGGTCTTGCTTTGTAGTTCAGGCTGGCTCTGAGCTCACTATGTAGTCCGGGCAAGCCTTGAACTCAGCAATCCTCCTGTCTCTGCCTCCCGAGTGCTGGGATTACAGGCGTGAGCCACCATGCCCGGCACTGTAGTATATGGTATGTGGTATTGATTGCTGGTGGGTGTGAGTCTCCACGCCCAGCATTGTATGTGGTTACCAGGGATCGAACTCAGGACCTTGTGCTTGCGAGGCAGGCGCCAGAACCACTGAGCTAATCCTCCGGCCTGACCAGTGGGATTTTGATATGTCAGAGATTATATCCTAATCTTTTTTTTCTGGTACTTATGAACTCTAGGATTCCTTCACTGAGGAGGTAATGTTAATATTACTTTTCTTTTCTCTAATCAGGAATGCTTTATTTGTTTATTTAAAATTTTTTATTAGTACATACTGATTACATTCATTGCTACTTAATTTTCCTACTCCTATGGTTCTGGCATTTGAAGTATCCTTCCTTTGATGCTCACTTTTGTTTTGTGTAGTGAAATTGTCTTGATCATTGATTGCTGTATTTTAAATTTCTATGGGACATCGGGTGATGCAGATTTTTTTTTGTTTTTATAGATTGGTTGAATATATGGGAATAGGATAATGTGGGAAAGGAAGGTTAATCAAAGCAGAAATTTTTTTATAGAAAGTAAAATTTTATTTTGCAAATTTTACATTTGTTGTAGATGATGAAAGGCATGGGACAAGCTTTTGTTAATCCATTTTTTTTGACACGTTCTGTGAAAAGTGTCCATGTCCTAATACATTCTTCAACAGTATAGATTTTTGTATAGAATATTTAACAGTTGTATTGGTAGTGGCTTGGAACACTAGATATAAAGCTGAAAACAGATTTAGAAAGTGCAGGGAGAAGACCACTGCCAAGGAATAATTTCCAAGAACTTGGTATTTTCCATGTTAAAGTAGATGGTGCAGGGTCATCATTCTGCAGTTTGATTATATATAGCCACTCATGAAGGTGCTCTGAGAGCCAGTGTGTCTGGGATATTGTCGTCTTTGGAAACAAACTTCAGCAGAACCACTCTTTGGATTTCACTAGAACAGCTCTATGTGTAGAGTGCTCTTGTGATCCCTCTTCCTGGGATCCAGAAACAGTAGTCAGAACCGCTCATTTCAGGGATGTGTGGAGTTTTTTCCATCTCTTGCCAGTTATCTTTATTTTATTCTAAACACTCTTTTGCACACAGGTACCTAAAGGGAGTGCTTCAAAGCTGTAGGTTGTTTCATTGGTACAATTGACTGCTTGAAAGAACAGTATCTTTACCAAAGGTGCTACTTTTCACCTAGGAAAGGAATTTTTCACAAAATGAGTTGGATTTATACTTAATAAAATAGATCTTAACTGAAGAGCCACTTTCTTTTCTTTTTTTTTTTTTTTTTGAGACAGGGTCTCGCTTTGTAGTTCAGGCTGGCTCTGAGCTCAGTATGCAGCCCAGACAAGCCTCGAACTCAGCAACCCTCCTGCCTCTGCCTTCCGAGTGCTGGGATTACAGGCGTGAGCCACCATGCCCCGTATTGTTGTATGTGGTTACCGGCATCGAATCAGGGACTTAGCGCTTGCTAGGTAGGCGCTGGAACCACTGAGCTAAATCTTCAGCCCACCACTAACTTTCTTGAAGGCAATGAATATACTTCAGCATTTGTACTGAGTTCTGTTGAATTTTCTTCTGCTTGCTGCATATGGATTGTTTCCAAACATTGACACCAGACACTCAGTATAGAAATAACTGACTTTATGGGCCAGAGATTTAGCTCAGTGGTTCCAGCCGCCTGCCTCGCAAGCTCAAGGTGTTGAGTTCGATCTCCAGTAACCACATACAGTGCCGGGCGTGGTGGCTCACACCTGTCATCCCAGCACTCGGGAGGCAGAGACAGGAAAATTGAGTTCGAGGTTTGCCTGGGCTACATAATGAGCTCAGGGCCAGCCTAAACTGTAAAGTGAGACCCTGTCTTAAAAAAAAAAAAAAAAAGAAACTGACTTTAGATATGTTCAGTGTAGAAATATTACAAGTTGGCCAGCATTTCCAACAGATACTTCTGGCTGTACTGCAGGAACTTTCTGTATCCTCTCTAACTTGTTAGTTTTGTTGCTCATATTCACACATAATAAAGTGTGCACAGTAGCAAGGTGCAGCCAGAGAGGTCTAGGTCCAGTGCAGGGCACAAACATAACTACATTGGGCAGTGGAGAGTGACTGGCATGAGGAGGGTGAGGGTCCTGGACACCCAAACCAGGCACAGAATCCCTGGCCAAGCACATGTGATCCCTGCAAAGCAGAAATTTTAGGCTCAGTAGGTTGTTTTCATAGTCTAGGTAAAAATGAAAAGGCTAAGGGCTTTTTATAGACCTTTAATCTGCTTGATCAACTTGTTTTACTGTAGAAATTTCTGTTCTTTTTTAAAATAAAAAAGTAATTTTTATGGGTGTGCGAAAGCAGAGAATAACCCAATCCTGAGTCATAGCATATCCGTTTTTTCCCCCGGTACCGAGGATTGAACTCAGGACCTTACACTTACAAGGCAGCTGTAGCATCTCTGAGTTTACATCCCTGGCCCAGCGTACCCATTATTAATGAGCATGTATACTTGGAAAAAATTATTTTTTCTTAAGTTTTTTCTTTAGGTAAGTTACTGAGAAACAGTAAAAATGACTTCATTTCCCACTTTAGCCTTCCTATGAATTATATACTGTAATTAAAGAACCAATGAAGTAGAGTTTGAGAACATCTCATAGTAGTCATGTTATGAAATACCTGAATATGTCAGTGTGTGGGAAGATCTCCAGATGTTGAAAAAACGTGTGAAGAAATAATTGGTGACTTTTTTTTTTTTTTTGAGACAGGGTCTCATTTTATAGTTCAGGCTGGCTTTGAGCTCACTATGTAGTCCAGGCAAGCCTCGAACTCAGCAATCCTGTCTCTACCTCCTGAGTGCTAGGATTATCCCCGTGAGCCACCACACCTAGTACTGTGGTATGTGGTATTGATTGCTGGTGGGCATGAGTCACCACGCCCAGCATTGTATGTGGTTACTGGGGATCGAACTCAGGACCTTGCACTTGTAAGGCAGGCGCCGGAACCACTGAGCAAACCCTCCGGCCCCTGGTGACATTTATTTTTATATGTGTTTCTGGCAGGTGCTGTTGGCTGCAGCAGTCTGCACAAAAGCAGGAAAGGCTATTGTTTCTCGACAGTTTGTGGAGATGACCAGAACCCGGATTGAGGGCTTATTAGCAGCTTTCCCAAAGCTCATGAACACTGGAAAACAACATACATTTGTTGAAACAGAGAGTGTAAGATATGTTTATCAGCCTATGGAGAAACTGTACATGGTACTGATCACGACCAAAAACAGCAACATTTTAGAAGATTTGGAGACCTTAAGGCTCTTCTCAAGAGTGGTAAATGTCTTTTTGTAATGTTTCTACATGTTTTTGTGTGTGAGACTGGTTTTTCCTTCAAGCAGCTGAAGCTTGTCACTTTTTATGCTGAATATTCCCCATCCCAGTGGCTTATTGCCGCAATTTCTTACTCATTCAGCAGCCATGTATGAGATATCCTTCTAAAGTATGCTAAAAGAGAATAGAATAATTGCTTTTCATGTTCCGTTTCCTTTCTTTTTTTTGAGACAGGGTCTCACTTTGTAGTTCAGGCTGGCCCTGAACTTACTAAGTAGTCCAGGCAAGCCTCAAACTCACAGCAATCCTCCTGCCTCTGCCTCCTGAAAGCTGGGATTACAGGCATGAGTTGCCATACCTGGCATTGTGGTATGTGGTTACTGGGGATTGAATTCTACCGTGCACTTGCAAGGCAGATTCCAGAAATTCTGAGCTAAATTCCCGGCCCCACGTCTCATTTCTTTAGTTACCGTAATTTACTTTTGTGGTTCTGAAATGTGTTTGATCTTTTTTTTAGTTTTTTTGAGACAGGGTCTCACTTTGTAGTTCAGGCTGGCCCTGAGCTCACTCTGTAGCCCAGGCTGGCCTGGAACTCAGCAGCAATCCTCCTGCCTCTGCCTCCTGAGTGCTGGGATTACAGGTGTGAGCCACCACGCTGGGTATTGTGGTATGTGGTACCCAGGATTGAACTTGGGACCTTGGGTTTGTGAGGCAGACGCTGGAACCACTTAGCTAAATATCCGATCCCCTTGGTCATATTTTGTTTGTTTGGTTGGTTTTTTGTTTTTTGTGTTTTTTTTTGCTTTTTTGGAGATAGGGTCTCGCTTTGTAGTTCAGGCTGGCCCTGAGCTCACTATGGTGCCCAGGCAAGCCGCCGCGAACTCAGCAATCCTCCTGTCTCTGCCTCCCAAGTGCTGGGATTACAGGCGTGAGCCACCACGCCCGGCATTATATGTGGTAACCGGGGATCGAACTCAAGTCCTTGCGCTTGCAAGGCAGGCGCCGGAACCACTGAGCTAACCCTCCGGCCCTGTTTGTTTGTTTTTTGAGACAGGGTCTCGCTTTGTAGTTCAGGCTGGCTCTGAGCTCACTGTGTAGTCCAGGCAAGCCTGGAACTCAGCAATCCTCCTGCCTTTGCCTCCCGAGTGCTGGGATTACAGGCGTGAGCCACCACACCCGGCCCCTTGGTCATATTTTTAAACAACAGTTAAAGATACACAAAAACACAAAGATTTTATGTCAAAGTCTGGTTTAAAATAAGACTAGTCCAGGGCCAGAGGTTTAACTCAGTGGTTCTGGCACCTGCCTGGCAAGCTCAAGGTTCCTGGTTTGATCCTGGCAACCACATACAACAATGCCAGGCGTGGTGACTCATGCCTGTAATCCCAGCACTTGGGAGGCAGAGGCAGGAGTATTGCAGAGTTTGAGGTTTGTCTGGGCTACATAGTGAGCTCAGGGCCAGTCTGAACTACAAAGTGAGACCCTGTCTCAAAAAAAAAAAAAAAAGACTAGTCCAGGATCATTGTGAGTTTGAGGCCAGCCTTGGCTACTTAGTGAGTTCAAGACCAGCCTGAACTCTACATAGCAAGACTGTGTTGAGAGACAGACAGACAGAGTGACAGACACTGTGAGACTAGAAGGACCTAAAAAAGGGAATTTCATTTTATTGAAATTTGTGTAGAATAAAGAATAACATTTAGAGCCGGGCGTGGTGGCTCACGCTTGTCATCCCAGCACTCGGGAGGCAGAGACAGGAGGGTTGCTGAGTTTGAGGCTTGCCTGGGCTATATAGTGAGCTGAGGGCCAGCCTGAACTACAAAGCGAGACCCTATCTCAAAAAAAAAAAAAAAAGTAACATTTAGAAACATAGCTACTGATAAATTCTAAAACATCTTTCCTGTTGTTGTCTGGAATTAGATTCCTGAATATTGCCGAGCCTTAGAAGAGAATGAAATATCTGAGCACTGTTTTGATTTGATTTTTGCTTTTGATGAAATTGTTGCCCTGGGATATCGAGAGAATGTTAACCTGGCTCAGATCAGAACCTTCACAGAAATGGATTCTCATGAGGAGAAAGTGTTCAGAGCAGTCAGAGAGGTAAGTGGGGTCTACTCTGGCATTGACAGCTGGAACATTTCTCTGAGCCTTGGACAAGCTGATTTTCCTATATTTACTTGCACATGTAGACTGTATTCAAAGCCACATCCATGTGTATCTTTTTGTAGACTCAAGAACGTGAAGCTAAGGCTGAGATGCGACGTAAAGCAAAAGAATTACAGCAGGCCCGAAGAGATGCAGAGAGACAGGGCAAAAAAGCTCCAGGATTTGGGGGATTTGGTAGCTCTGCAGTTTCTGGCAGTAGCACAGCTACCATGATCACAGAGACCATCATTGAAACTGAGAAACCAAAAGTGGCACCTGCACCGGCCAGGTATAATGCAGTGTTTTACCAGCAATCCTGGGATACCAGTGGAAGAATATTTATGTGGATCTGTGGAGTGATACTTGATTTCTAGGCAAACTGTAAATAATGAGTGACTTGATGAAGTCGGATATGAGCCATGGCCAGGGATTTAGTTCAGTGGTTCTGGCACCTGCCTAGAAAGCACAGGTCACAAGTTTGATCCGTGGAACTATAAATTAGTTAATTAATTAAATAATACATGAGTCAAGGCAGTTACGGTGATTCATGCTAGTAATCCCAGCATTTGGGAGGGTAAGGTAGGAGTATAGAAGTATCACAAGTGTTAGTTCCACCTAAGCCAATTTAGTGAGACCCCTTCTCAAAATAAAACGTTTTGGCCAGGAATTTAGCTCAAGTGGTACTGCGCCAACCTGGAAAGCAGAAAGGCCCGAGTTCAATCTCCGCTACTGCAGATAGATAGATAGATAGATAGATAGATAGATAGATAGATAGACAGACAGACAGACAGACAGACAGACAGACAGACAGACAGACAGACAGACAGACAGACAGATAGATAGATAGATAGAAAAATAAAGTAAGTCTTGGAGCCAGGCATATACACGTAGGATTTAGGAAGCTGAGGAAGGAGGATTGCTACAAGTTCAAGACCACCCTAAATAACGTTGCATGACTTTGTCTCAGTAAACCAAAAACAAAAAGCTGGGAAAGCTAGATAGTGTGCTGCATGGCTATAATCCCAGCATGCTGGGAGGCTGAGGTAGCAGGATTGCAAGTTTGAGCCCAGCCTGGGCAATTTAGCGATTTAGTGAAATCTCTCAAAAGATAAAAAACATCTGGGGTTGTAGCTCATTACAAGTGCCCTGATTCTATCCGTAATACTGCCTTCCGCCAAAGAGAAGAAAATGTTGAGGTTGGGGGCAGATGTGGTAGTGTTAATCTATAATCACAGCACTTGGGAAGCTGAGGCAAGGAGGATCATTAGTCTTGCCTGGGCAATTTAGGGAGATCCTGTCTCAAAGGAGAGGGGGTACATATCTCAATGTGGTTTTCTTTTTGCATAAAGAGAGTTCTTTTACAAATTATGCCATAACCCCAATTTCCTATAAAAAGTTAGTTCCACCTAAGCCAATTTAGTGAGACCCCCTTCTCAAAATAAAACGTTTTGGCCAGGAGTTTAGCTCAAGTGGTACTGCGCCTACCTTGGAAGCAGAAAGGCCCGAGTTCAATCCCTGCTACTGCAGATAGATAGATAACTATTCATAGAGTATGGATTTTGAAATCTTAATATTCAAAGAGAATCTCTAAACTACCTGAAATTATATACAAAATTTTGTTTTTTCACAGTGACATTTATCTGGATAGAAGGTATATTAGATCATGTGTTACTATAAAAATGCACCTTTGATCTTTGTGTTCTTGAAGCTTACACATTAAGAATGATAGGTTCTTACTTGGCCATCAGTAGTCTAGTTGTCCACCTATATGGGAAACTTGGGTTTTTCCCTTGTTATCGTCACATTCCTCATAAAGAACATCATCAGGGAAAAGTTCTTTGAAATCAGGTCAGTCGTAAGTGTTTTGAGCATTTTGTTTTATTATGCATGTTATTTTGTTTTGTATTCCTCCAACCAGGCCTTCAGGGCTCAGCAAAGCTTTGAAACTTGGAGCCAAAGGAAAGGAAGTGGATAACTTTGTGGACAAACTGAAATCTGAAGGTGAAACTATCATGTCTTCTAATATGGGCAAACGTACCTCTGAGACAACCAAAGTTCACACTCCACCTATTAATATGGAGAGGTAAGTGGTAATTTTTTCAGTAAGGACAGACCAATAATGTTACAGAATTTTTCTTTCAATTGCATATTTTTTTTTCTTTTGGTGGTACCGGGGATCAAACTCAGGCCCTTGTGCTTCCAAGGTAGGTGCAGTACCAATTGAGTTAAATCCCTGGCACTGCATAAATTCTTTTTGTGGTGTTTGTTTTGTGTTGGGGATCAAACCCAGCGCCTTGTGCACACTGATCACATGGTCTGCCCCTGCACTATAGTCCCGTCTCCTTTTTTTGTGTGTGCCGTTTAATTTTTCCTGATTTAAAAGGTTTATTCACATCATGTTCTAGTTATTAGCATCTTTTTTTCTTTAGTCATAATTGGTTGTTCTCAGCTATCTATTTGTGAAGTTTAGAACTTACCTTCTATTAACTAAATTAAACAAAAATAACTTGTCTGCATTCCTAGCATGTAGCTTATGTTACTTTTGTTGTGGGAGGATGTGGAAATGACTTTTTTTTCCCAGTACCAGGGATTGAATTCAGGACTTTGTATTTGCAAGGCAGGTGGTGCCACTGAGCTAAATTCCTGGCCCAGAATGAGTTTCTTTTAAAGCTTGTCTCTTAAAATGCACGTGGGTTAGAGGATTAGAGCTTGATAGCCCCACACTAAATTTTGTCTTTTCTGCTGTCTTTTTCTAATTAAACTATAAGAGACAGGGAGGAGATTTAGCTCAGTGGTTCTGGCGCTTACCTAGCAAGCACAAGGTCCTGAGTTCCATCCCCATAATCACACACAACAATTCTGGGGTGGCTCACACCTGTCATCCCAGCACTTGAGAGGCAGAGGCAGGAGGATTGCTGTGAATCCGAGGCTTGCCTGGGCTACATAGTGAGCTTAGGGCCAGTGTGAACTACAAAGTGAGACCTTGTCTCAAAAAAACAAAACAAAACAAAAAGTATAAAAGACTAATTTTAAACCAAAGTTTATAAATATTTTAAATAAATTAACATATTTTTCCTGTTAAGTGTTGAGCCAGTGTCTTGTATCTCGGGACTGAGGCAGTGGTTGGTAACATGTTTGAGTGGTAATCAAGTTTATATATTCATGGCTCAGATTTCCTGTCTTGAAGCCCAGGCCTTCTTTTGTGGCTGATGGCTGAGGTCAAGTGAAAGATGAGTCTGGGATGATACCTCTATCGGGTGTGCATAAAAGGATAATGTTTACTCCTTATGTGGCCTGTACTGAATGAAGTACAGTTATGTATGGATGGATAAATACTTTGAACTCATCTAAAGTTCCTGTGCTATTCCTAGTGGTTGCTTCTAGTAGGATGGAAGTTTCACATTTTTAAACAGATGTTAAGGACCATTATATTTTAGAGTTTGAGACTCTTTTTTTTTTTCTTTGCACTGGGAATTGAACCAAGGTGCCTTGTACTTGCCAGGGAGGCACTATGCCACTGAGCTACATCCTTGGCACTTGAGACTTTTTCTAAATGAGGTACATCTTGAACATAGAGAAAACTTTTTTATGGAGGTAAAATAGGACCATGCATTGTGTTTAAGACATCCTTTGTGGTCTTAAGTCTGATCTTTTGCTTCTGTAGAGACCTAAATTAGAACAGAGGATAAATGAAGTGAGAGACCATATTTGTAGTCTCTGTGGCCACCTAGATAAAAGCAATTCTGTTACAGAATATGGGGTAGATTATACTTAATTACTTATAGCAGCAGTACTTTTTGCATTTTTCCTTGTTATATATTCCTGTAACATAAAATAAAAGGTTCACATTTAGGTGCAAATGGAGACACCTGGAGGATATACTAATAAGTGAAATCAGTAGATCACAGATAGACAATTCCCAGATCTTCTCTTTGGCATGAACACCTGTAGATGCAAATGAGTTCTAGAAAGTAGGACAGCTTTTATAGAGTGGAATATTTCTATAGGAAACTTGGTGTGGGAATGTGATGAGGGGAAGGAATAA
>PVIC010059051.1:0-10221 GCA_004025085.1 Thryonomys swinderianus | reverse complement strand
TTTTTTCTATTTCTGCACTTTTCTGGAACTCTAGTGAGATCATATCAGAACTTTTGCTATTATCTCATATGTTCTTGGGGCTCTGTTATTTTTTCGTTCTACTTTCTCTTATTCAGACTGGTTAATTTTTATTGGACCCTCTTTGGATTTATAGAGTATTTCTTCTATTATCTCCATTCTGGCATGAGACCTTTTAGTATCCTCTTATCTTTTAATTATTTTATTTTTTGTTCTAATAGCTCAGTTTAATTCTTCTTTATATCTTCTATTTCTTATTTTGACATTCTCCTTTATGAGTGCTAGCAATTGTTTGGTAAACATTTTTATGGTAGCTGCTTTAAGTTCTTTGTCAGATAATTTTACCACCTTTAATCTTGGTTTTAGTATCTCTTAATTTTTTTTTTTTGCTCCCATGTGAATTGATATTTTTTCTGGTTCTCTGAATTTTGTTGTGGGTATTTTGAATATTATATTATGAGGTTCTGGGTTTTTCAGAGAACCTTAAAGGAGGGCTATTTATGTTTTTAGCAGATAATCAACTTGTTTAGGGTCTATTTCTGCCTCCCTCATCTTCTGTGGTCCTGTGATTCTAAAGTTAATTCAATTTTGCATCTCTTTGCAAACATGGGATCAGCCATTCATGTTGACTCTGAGCCCTGAATCATGATCTCTTTATTAATCCCAGTCTCAGATTCTTAGCTATGACCATTGATGCTTAACTTTGGAGTGACATCAGAAATTTCCTTAAAAAGAAACAAACACAAGCCAAATTCACAAGGCTCTTTACCTGAACTTTTAACTCACATGATTTCCTGCCCATTTAACTTATGATTGTTTAGCAGTCCATTTTAATTCTCGAGCCAGCAAACTGGGGCTTTGGTTATCTTTTCTGCTATGTGCTCTTGCAAGTGTCTTTGTGTGAGAGACGAGCAGCAAGAGTAGGAAGCAAGAAAAAAGATCTACAAGAGCTGGACTCAGTCCTGGGACCAGTGCGCGCTAGGTTCTTTTGACTGGTCCCTCCCATATCTGCCACTGTTGCCATCAGCAGAGTTTGCTTAGTGTCTGGGACCCAAAAACTGGAAAGGGGAAATTACCTGAAGCAGATTTTTTTTTTCTTTCACAGAGTAGGAATTCCCTCTTCTGGTCTTTGAGCTAGAACTGATGTTTTCTCCTGGAGTTTTTCCTTCACAGTGGTGCCCATTGGATTTTGGATCATTTAGGTGAATGGAATTCGAAATGGAATATTTCTCGCCAGGCTAATGAAACTTTGGGTTCTATCTGCTCTTCTGTACTTTTCAGTTTCCTGAAATAACTATTCCATGCATTCTGTCCAGATTTTATAATTGCATTTATCCGTAAAGAGAGATTGGATGATTTGTTCTTAGTATATTTACAACAGTAACTCCTATATTGACCTCTTTATTTATTTACCGTGCTAATACTGGCATTAAACTTGGGCCTTCATGCTGAGCTACATCTTCAGCTCTTTTGGAATTTTTTTTTTTTTTGAGACAAGGTCTCGCTTTGTAGTTTAGGCTGGCTCTGAGCTCATTACTAGCCTAGGCAAGCCTCGAACTCAGCAGTCTTCCTGTTTCTCCCTCCCGAGTGCTGGGATTTACAGGCATAAACCACCATGCTTAGCACTGTGGTATGTGGTACTGACTGCCAGTGGGCGTGAGTCACCACAATCACCACACCCTGTATTGTTGTATGTGGTTACTGGGGATCGAACCAGGGACCTTGTGCTTGCCAGGCAGGCGCTGAACCACTGAGCTAAATCTCTGGCCCAGGACCAGGATATTTTTAGTGTGTTTTATTTTATCTTTTTTTTATGTGCATTATCTGTGGATGATATGATAAATTGTGCTTTTGTGATTCTGGAAAAGTGGACTGATATCAGTTAATAACATCTTGATTATTATCTCTTTATTTCTCAAACTTGTTTTGTAGGTTGTGACCCTTTGAGGCTGGTACTAATGCTTTCTTTATGTTTCTACTCCAGCAGCCAGAAGAGTCAGAATGTGGACATAGGAAACATTTATTCATATTTCTTCCCATGATGCTAATTTCTCTGTAATTCTGTGTGTTTCTTTTCTTCTTTACTAATTGATTTTTCTGCAACATCAATTTTACTACTAATCACTTTCAGTACTGATTTAAATTGTTCCATGGTGAGACTCAACCAAAAGCTGTTCCTCTTTCAAAGATGCCGAAGAAATCTCTCTTTGTGGCTTTGCTTTTTGTTTGCCTTTATTTTTGTTTTATTTTTTGCTTGTTTATTTTACTTTTCTTTTGTTTGCTCAACTTTCTTTCAAAGGTCAGGTTAACTAAGAGTCTGCTTGAAATTTGGTTTTTGTTGCTTGTTTACCAGAAGATTCTGAATTGTCCAAGTCCTGCTTTGGAGAATTCCTTTCAATCTGAAGCAAGAATCAAAAAGACAAAAACAAACCAAAAACAACTCCCCAAACTGTCTTTTTGTCTCCCAATGTCAGCATAGGAATGGTGCTCAGGGCAGATGGAGCACTTGCCCTCCGCCTCTGAGAAGAGAGGAAACAGGTCACTACTGGTTTGTGCCTAAATTCTGAGCTCACTGTTCCGAGGATTCTGTAGTGGGGTTGATGGCGTCTGTACACAGAAAGTAAGCACTGAGGTTTCTAAATGGGTCTCAGTGGTATCGGGCTTAGTATTTATATAGTCAGGGTTTTTTTTTTTTTTTTAGACAGGGTCTCACTTTGTAGTTCAGGCTGGCCCTGAGCTCATTATGTAGCCCAGGCAAGCCTCAAACTCAGCAATCTTCCTGTCTCTGCCTTCCGAGTGCTGGGATTACAGGCATGAGCCACCACGCCTGGCACTGAGGTATATGGTATTGATGGCTGGTGGGCGTGAGTCACCACACCCAGCATTGTATGTGGTTACCAGGGATTGAACTCAGGACCATTGCACTTGTGAGGCAGGCGCCGGAACCACTGAGCCAAATCTCCAGCCCCTGTTGTTTTTTTTGAGACAGAGTCTCACTTTGTAGTTCAGGATGGCCCTGAGCTCACTATGTAGCCCAGGCAAGCCTTGAACTCAGCAATCCTCCTGCCTCTGCCTCCCAAGTGCTGGGATTACAGGCATTAGCCACCATGCTCTGAGTGTCAGGGTTTTGTAAGGGAATAGGTTTAATAGAGACAAATAGTTTATAGGATTATTTTATAATATTCACCCAAAAAGTTAAATGTGGAGGAGTGCAAGAGATGTGTCTACACACTAGAAACCCAAAGAATACAGCAACGTCCTACACAAGCCCATGGCAATTTCCTCCATGAGTCCTCCCAGAGGCCTAGTACCCAGGGCAGTCTCACACAAGCCTGCATTGAGGATCTGCATCAGGGAGGCCCAAGGCCCATTGTGGAAGCTAGAAAGCCTGAAAGACTTGTGCCACCATGCTGAGGGATCTACAGTGGAGCCAGGAAGTAGCACTCAAGGCAAAGAGAGAGTGTCTGACAAGAACAGCAGCCAGCCTCAGTGACAGCGAGGACTTGAGCTTCTCTGATGGCAAGAGCAGCTGAGTTCATATCAGGAAAATCAGCCTCAGTAGTTTCTCCAAGAAACACATGAGCTTCTCCAGTTCTCCCTTTATGCCATTGGCAACAGTCCTCAGGTGAGTCTTCCACACGCAGAGCCACACTGACTCCCTTCAGCTGGGCTCTCCACGTTGAGCGTTAGTTAGTCCACAGTGCTGTCTCTTGACCTCATGTCCCTTGTGATGCGAGGTTCTTGACTTGGGTTGGCAGATGATGCCAACTTTTAATTCTTTCTAATTTTGTAAGATAGAATATACATTTGCTACAGAGTATGAAATATGCTCAACTTTCTTGTCAAACATTTTGGGTGTTAATGTAGACTTTTTTTTACCCTTTGACAGAAAATGTCATGGATATTTTAGGAGGAAAAAGAGAAAAGAAGCCTTATATGAATTTTCTTGTAGTGTCATCCTCCCAGAATGACAATATATTTTCATCTTAACTTCCTTACCTCTTATTTTTATCTGAGAGCCTTTCTTTTTTGAGTGTGTGTTATGTCTGGTGGTTCTTACTTTTCTGGCTGCATGGTTTTTTGGTGAAGTTTTCATCTTTTTGATAGTATTGCCCATTGTCATCTTTGATCCCATTTTTAACTTTTTTGCCTCATGTGCTTCCCTTATAAAATCTCATGTGAAATACTTACAAAATGTTCTCATCTTTCCTTACAATTCAGCTAGTTTCTTAAGTATAGTCGTGAGCTGGGAGACTGAGTCTTTCCTGGTATTTTACTCTCTTTTCTCATATATAGCTAAAATCTTTAACAAAAAAGAGAATCTTATTATAAACCACATCTCTCTGGTCTTCAGTATCATTCTAGGTCTGTAAAACCTCTAGATGTGAAGCTTATTTTTTCTCTTGATTTTATTTAGTCTTGGGTCTTGGGAGACTGGTTCATTGTTCATGTGCTGGGTACACAACACAGGATTCTCCATCTGATTCTTGTTTCAGGAAGAGAATATATTGGCATAGTAATACAAGGCCATCTTGATCAGCCATTTTGGTTACTGTGTCTCAAAGCTCAATAAGACTAATCTAGTAACTGGTGATGAAGTTTGTAAGGATACTGCTGATCAGCAGGAAGTATATCATATATTTCCATCTATGTATCTATGTCTCTGCATCTGTATATCTATATCCACCCCTGTGTATGACTGTCTCCCCGCTAGAGACTGAAAGACCATCCAGAAACAGTTATTCTTCATTTTTCCAGAGCCACCTGGTCTGACCTCTGTGTTTCTGTTTTCCATCTGTATCTTCTTTTGTGCATGTGAATTAGACCAAAAATGATCACTTACTTCCAGTAGTTTATCACCTTCCAGCTCATGTGGACAGCAGAGACTGGCCAGTCTTTCTAAATTACAGATTCTTAGAAGATCTAATCAGCTCAGATCGGGTCCACTCACCCTAGCAGGGTTCAGGCCCATCTCTGTGGAGGATGGTACTTTTCAGGAAGAGTACATAGGCTGCTAGGAAATCATGGAAGTGCCTGTCATAACGTCCCCTTCATAGAGCTGCACTGGTTCTCAAGCTGTCCTGGACATGACAAGTGTGATTTCCTTTCCAGTCTCTTCATCTGACTCCCCCTTAGAGTCTGGGTTGTTTCTATTTCTCCAAAATGTCCAGTGCTTATCCTTCCAGGGCAGAATCCTGAATATGTGATTTTTGGCTCTAAAAGAGGCCAGAGATTCTTCATTCATTAATCTTTCTCCCTGTATGCCATTTTTCCCTGACCATAAAAAGTGGACAGAATGATGCCTCTAGCTATTGGGAAACTGAAGATCATGTGTATAAAAGCACCTAGAATAGCCCCTGGCATATGGGATGCGTGCAAACAATTTTGAGCCCTAGTCTGTCATATTTTGCCCTGGACACTGATTTATCCTTTTTCTATAGATATTTTCATTTTTCTGGCTTGCTTCTTATATTTCTTTTTATGACACCCCACACTCTTTGCCAAGTCCTGTCTGTGGTTTGCAGAATTCTGCTCTTTGGAAAAATGCAATAAGATTTTTTCCATTTCCAGTGTATCACAAACTTTCTATTCTGCTTCAGTTTCCCAAGAAACACTGCAAGAGGTTTGTTGATTCTGTTTTTCTTTGAGTTCTAGGGTCTCAGTGAATAGACATGAACCAGGAGAGCATCGGTGCTTTTACATTTCTGTAATAAATGTAAAGCTCCATTTCCTTCATGATGGTCTGATTTTATTCTTTTCAGTCCAAATACTAGGTGCTGCCATCTATCTATCTATCTATCTATCTATCTATCTATCTATCTATCTATCTATCTATCTATCTATCTATCTATCTATCTATGAGTCAGGCTCCCACTCTGCTGGATCTAGGCTGGCCTTTACCTCATAATCCTCCTGCCTCAGCCTGCCAAGTGTTAGAATTACACACATGCATCACCACCTCTGGCACCAAATACCAGGCTCTTGAAGGAGCCAATGCACTAGAAGCGAATTCACTTTCAGTCTTTCATCAGTGTTTTACAGTTTTTCCCAAGCTCTCAGAGTGCCTGAGAAAGACTTTATTAAGACTCTTAACATGTTTTGCAAACTAGCTCACTTGGACCATTTCTATCATGTCTGTGTTCATTGTGTACCTTCCTTCCATCATCAGAGTGTTTTTTTTTTTTTTTTTTTTTTTTGCTTTTGAGACAGGGTTTCACTTTGTAGTTCAGGCTGGCTCTGAGCTCACTATGGTGCCCAGGCAAGCCGCCGCGAACTCAGCAATCCTCCTGTCTCTGCCTCCCGAGTGCTGGAACAGAGTGTTTTTTTTTTTACAGTCTGAATTACTCACTTGTCAGTGGGCAGATCTGGCATTTCCTTTTGATAACAGATTGATTATCTGGCTGACAAAATGACTGACTTATTTCACATCCCATCATTGGGAAGGTTTAAAACAGCTATAGTTACACTGTTTTAATCAATACTCATCAAGTCTCAGTTATTTAAAATACCAGACAAGTGCCGGAGGACAGGTACTAAACTTCATGCCTTTATCTTCTTTACAGAGAATGGAGCCTGATACTAAAGATGACAACAGCCACAGTCTGATGAGCCTGTACTAGGTATGAAATACTTCAAGTATATTGTCTTGTTCAATCATTATCACGATTGCATAGAATAAATGTTGTTACAACTCAATTTTCATGGATTAGACACCTGTAATGCAGAAAGAGAGTTAAGAGGTCCCAAGTCTCTTGGTAAAGCTCTGGCTACTGGGCTGACTCTGGGTCTGGGGTCCTGGATGCTGTGCATTCTCTCGTCCATCACAGGCCTCAGCATGGCTGCTGAGGTGAGCGCTCTCTCATCAGAACCACCTGCAAATGCAAAACGCAAACACACTTCAGAGAATTGTCTTCCTTCTCAAAGTATCATAACTTACATGGTGACATTTTTCTTGTACTTCTGAGAATGTCTTCCAGAATCTTGTACCTGGATTCAGCTTGACACAATGGTTTCCTTTTTATCGCTGGGAGAATATGAACATTTTCTTTAAAGTTCTTGTGATCCTGACTTTGTTAACCATTTCTTCCTAGAGATCAGAAGAAAACACAAGCTGACACTTCTGATGGCCTCCTTTGCTCTCTGCCATCCTTCTCTCACACCCAGTACTTTTAGAGCAGGACCCACTTTTTTGTTAGGTTTCCTGCTCCTGAGACATTGTATCTGACGTGCACAATTTAGAGACCAGGAGGTATATTTTGGCTCATGTTTTTAGGGCATTGAGTGCGTATTCAGCTGGCTCCAAAACACAAGGTCATGGAGGAAGATGCTCTTTAGTGCACAGCAGCCAGAAGCAGAGCAGAGTAAGTGGGAAGTGAGGGAGAGAGATCAGACAGGGCCCAAAGTCTCACCTCTGCAATTCACCTAGACACACCCAGAAGTGTGCTGTACTAACTCCCAAGCAAATCAAGTTGACACAATTAAGCTTACACACCACACTATTCTCTGACATTTCCCCACCTGGAAATTCCTCCCTGTTAAGCTTGGAGAGATTCCATAAATGCATTCCCTGTCTTATTTAAGTTCTATTCATATGTTACATGTTTTGCTCGACAGGTGTTGAATATAGTATTATTTACTACCTGAAACAATGATTTCTTTGAGTAAACCATGACTATTGTTATCATTCAAAAGTCATAGCTGGTCTTTTCTGTACAAACTACTGGTGAGTCTATCCAGGCATTTCTGTCATTTTAGGCCAGTAACCAATGTAAAATTCCTACACTTAACGCTGTTCTTGAATTTTTTAGGCTGAATCATTTCTCTGTAGATTATTGAAAACAATAATTGAGACTGCCCATTACTAAAGTCACTCAAAGACTGACAGATGAGTGCTTGATGCTGGCTCAGTATCAAGGATGAATCCTGCTTCCTCCACCTGTGGGGACAAAAGTCTGCTGGACGTCTGGCCAATTGATGGCAGTTTGAAGGGTTCTGCTAAAGATTGTCCTTCATTCCCAGCTTTTCTAGACACTGATACACAAAAATGTGAACAATGATAATGGAAGCATTGGGAGCTTCTGAAGTTTTATGTGATAACGTCAAAGCTATCCTGTCTAAAATCTGATGTTAGTGTCACAGGCGGTAAGAGAGAGGATCTGACCTCTTGTCACAGTGTGTGTGTTCCTGTGTCTTTGCATAGGTGTGTTTGTGTGTATCTGTACATGTGCACCAGTGCATACAAGATTCTTTTCTCCTTGTCACCATTTCTCTTGTTTTTCAGCTAAAAGTTCTCTTGCTGAGACCAGGTGAACTCTACACATAGCTTTGGGAGTTAAGTATCAACGTGGCTAAAGCTTGCAGTTTTACTTCAGAAATCTTCAGTTTTGCTTCAAAAATCCAACCCAAAGAGATCCTGGGTCTTTTCTTCTTTCTTTTGTATTGAAATATTCACTGGGAAGAGAAGTGAGCCGGCCCCTTGGGCTTCCAAATCACCTGCTTCTCCCTGCAGACCTAACTGATTCATGGGTTGTTGCCTTCCTGGATTCTTTGCTTGAGGCCCCGGTTGTTTCTTTCGAGAGCTTTACATGCAGGATGCTTCTGTAGTGGCTTGCAGACAGTCGGTCTCATGTGCTGTGGGTCTCATTCCCTTGACACCTGCACTGAGTTTCCTAAAGTCAGCAGCTCAGCTCTGGAGGGGCTGGGATTTCGGGAGGACTCACACCACAGGGCAGTCACTTTCTCAGGCCCCTGCAGCTGTCATGCTGGGACATCTCCCCACTGCTCCACGCAGCATGCACTGTCACTGCTTTGTCCTGGGGGAGGATTTCCCTGAAGACAGAGCCCCATCTGGGCTGCCCTCATGATCCTGCTCCTCGGGGAGGCCAAGGCTAGGGAGATTTGTACTAACATATCCTGCACTCTGCCACAGACAAAGCATATTTCTTTTCCTGGTTTTCTGTGACATCTAGGATGTGGTTGAACTTTGAAGGGACGACTTTGAAGGGAAAACCAGCACCACGTGCAGAATCAACTATAGGACACCAAGAAGATGAAGATTTCCCTGGGCTATTCTTGCTCACCTACAATGTGTGTCCCTAAAGACATGACTTTTATGGAAAGGACCTGGTTTAAAAGGGGATGCCTATGTGAAAATGTGAGAAATGGGCTATTTTCAGCTTTGCTATGCTTTAAAGCTTGGAAAATCAGGAGCCACTAGAGGATTAATCCAATCTCTTTCCCACTGTGCTTTCCTTGAAACAGGCTCTCTGAAGACCAGGCTGCCTGACTGTCTCTAAGAGACTCACTGCCGTCAAGTTAAATCAAGCCTGACTCGGCGGGGGTTGGGGGAAGGGGCTGTTCCTGTGCAGCTCTGTGGCAAGCTTGCTGCTTTCGACACGGCCAAGGAGGAAAATGCTGTTGCATTTGGTGATAAAATGAGATTGCAACTATCAGGAAAAATAGGGGAGAATTTCTGATGAGCGTTTCTCGCATGGTGTCGGGACCCCTAAAGCTACAGGCCAGAAGTGACTAATTGGATGAAACCCAGAAGTCAGGACATGCCCAGGCTAAGCCTTAAATAATATGTGGGGAAAATGGCTTATAATGGCAGCCCAGGGTAGGCTTACTATGTTTTATCCAGAAAGAGGGAAGGAATTAAAAATTTATGAATCACCCACTGGAGACACTTGATACTTTAATTATATTATTTTATTTACTCTTAGAACACCAAACTCTTTCAGAATGATTATTCTTACTATTATCATCTTCACTTTGTAAACTGACACATGGAAGTTGAAGGCCACATAGCTGGTGAGTGGCAGAACCTAAATCTGATATTGTGGCCCTGAACTGGAGATGGCAGATTAATATGAGCTGTGTTTGCTACAGGGGGCTTCAGCAGGTGGTGACCCTCAAAACAGGATCTGCTTTGATTATGCATGGACACATGTATACACACACGAAAACACCCATGCTTATATATGTATGTACACACAGAAGGTAATGGCCTTTGAGCATGTGCAGAGCAAGCATGATTACTTGGACTCAGATGGGTTTCCTGGGAACAGGGCTTCTCTGATTAGCTTGACTTGCTTTGTTGATGGGGTTACTGAGTGTAGCACATTGGGAAGAGCGACCTCAGTGATGCTGCCAGGGATAGCAGTCGGTGCCACAGGTCACTTCTCCTGGACTGATCACCACAGA
>PVIC010059050.1:0-10220 GCA_004025085.1 Thryonomys swinderianus | reverse complement strand
TCTCATTATGCTTAGAGAAAAGGGAAAATTTACCCCCGTAAAACACAGTCAGCCGACTTCTGCTGTCCTGTGTGAGCTCGGGGTGCTCTCCCCTCCTTCCGTCTCCCACTCGTGACACACCCCTGCTTTCCAGCTGCTCCCCTACACACACACACACTCACACACACACACACACACACACACACACACACACACACGACAAATGTGGTCCAGAACATATCAACACAATAAGCGCTAATACTGAGTTTCAGAAACCTTGCTCTGTTTTCATCCTGTCAAGCATCAATAATTAACTGATATTCTTCTACTTTCCTTTTTCTTTCATTTTTAAACCAGCAGAAGCACAAGGATCAGGGGGCTCATTCAGTTTTACACTCTCAGCTCTTTAAATAATGATGGATGCAGAATGTTTCATCAGTCAATATTTACCGAAGGCCCAAACACCACATTGCTTTTCCTTCAAAGTGTTACACACAACTCGAGTATTTCTGCGGCAGACACCCATCATCCACAGAAGGCATGTTTTCGTCAAAGTAGGATTGGAGAGTAAAGGCGACAGGACTTACCTTTCAATACGCTTTAAGAGAAAAGTGGCTCAGAATCTATAATGTACAAGAGAGGAAGGTTGCAAGCATACGTGTTTCTCAGTGAAATTATTTTCACGGCTTAGAAAATAAATTTACTTGCTTCAACTCCTGGCAGGGTCAGGGATTTGCATTTAAATGTGCAAACCCATTGCATTTCTGCCCCCCCCCCACACACACACACACTCTAAATAAAGACTTCAGCCAATCTGACCGGCTTCCACCTGTTAGACTTGAAAGGATATTGCAGAACTGGCGGATGTTTTCTCTGGAGAAATCGCTATTGACCTCATTGTTCCCAGTGAAGGTAGTAGTTTAACTGTTGATTTTCTACAGAGAAAGAATAAGGAGGAAGCAGGGATAGTGAATAATGCTGCTCAGGTTTAAGCAAATCATGAAAAAGTTCAAGTTGGGAGTCACCAAAACATCTATCCCCTAATCTTCATCAAAAGCTGGTTCTGCCTCGTTTTGGTGAATAATCTTCTCCTTAATAGCTCCTCAGCTATGACAAATTTGTCGGAGCCAGAAATCATGGCTGTTGAATGAGGTCAAGTCATCTGTTCAGGTCGAGTGAGTGGTAAAGGTAGGACTTGACTTTAGGTCTTAAGGGAAATACATGCCAGCATCTTTCTTTTGTCTTAGTTCTTAGTTAAAACATTTTCACTTTAAGCTAGAGTTTGTAAGGAAAGAAGGCCTTCCACTACAAGTATATTGAATGTGACAGGGATTTTAGGCACAGGAAGACATGCAGTATGTGCATTTGAAAGTTGGGGGCGTGCTCGCTTCGGCAGCACATATACTAAAATTGGAAAGTTGGGGGCAAGTTCTGGAAGGGCTTCATAATTCTTTATGTAGTCATCCTTAGAAGCTTCTAGTCACTTCTTCACTATCATCCCTTCCGCCATTTCACACAAGACATGAACCCCGTGCATTGTTCATAAGCCAAGACTGTGGAGTTTTCTGTTTCTCAGTTGCTGGCTTGAGCGAGTAAACAACCTCCCTAAACCATATGCATTGTCCTATTGCTTCACCCTGAAGAAAGGTGAACCCGAGTGATCCCTTTCCAGAAACCAAAGGATTAATGTGTTAGGGCAAGGACACAAAGTGCTTTAGAACTCTCTCCCCAGAGAATGGCACCGTTTTATTTTCTAAAACTCTTTTTCCTGACACCTTATAACTCAAACCCTTAGTTTATCCATTTTCCCAGAACCAGCTTCAGAGATGAAGAAAATAGTACTGTTTTTCTTTATAACAGAAAATCTTTTGGATTTTTTTTCCTTTGGACTTGGCTGAAGTTTTGTAAGAAGGATTAAGGGATTGGTAAAAGTAGGCAGACTTTTAAGCATACAGAAAAGGCTAACAAGTTTACTGAAAAGAGAAAGGCTTGTAAGAATGGAGATGAAAGAAGTATACGGGGAGACACAGACATAATAACAAAAGGATTATTGGTTTGATTTTTTACATGTATTTTTTACAGGAAAATAAATGAATGTATTAAGTAACAGGCTATTCTATGTCCTGTGATTCTCTAAATTCTGTTTGAGGATAAATAGCAAATACTTGGGCTAAAAAGAATAAAGTAAAAAGTCAATCACAGTTAAAAAGAAAACCAAATGCCATAAGCTCTAAATGTTAAGCATTTTCACTAGAATTAATGTATAGCCACACATCATGAGATTTGTCCCCACTGCTCTCATATGGCGTGTGTTGTTTTCAAAGGTGACGTAAGGGCATCCTTAAATACCGAGTTGTGCTTTCCACCGCACTGAATGATTAAAGTTCAAAGCCAAGGTCTTCACAGGAAGGCTCCTATTTCCTTTGGAATAAAAGTGCTATTACATAGTAAGTATAGCTTAAAAATATGATAACCAGAAACTCCACTTGGCCTAACTATTACTTTTCCAGGTATCTTCTTGAAAGAGTTAAAATATAGTATTAGACTGGTACTTGCATACCCATGTTTGATAGCAGCAAAATTCAAAATGGAAAACTCTTGAAAGCAGCCTATAGTATGCATTTTGCCATTGATAGTCAAAAGGATAAAGAAAACATGGCATTTACACCACACAGAGTACTTGACCATATAGGAGGATAAACTTGAATCTTGAGTAATAAAATGGATCCCTTTGAGACCTTACTGTTAAGCAAAATCCATGAGGCACACAACATCACACTGTTTTTCTTGTATGAGAATCCAAAGTAAAGAGCAAAATGAAGAGCGAAATAAAAGGTAGATAATAGTAAAAAGATAGATCCTTGTCAAACAGGAAGGGGAAGGGAATAAAGAGAGGAAGAAAGACGTGTTATGCAATATCCTGGCTCTGCACGAGGAATGGAAACATCATGTGTTACACCATGGACTAATACAATAAAATTTAAAAATGTTTTAACTTTGGCTGCTGATCTGGAAATCACGAAAAGTGTATCAACACGCAGGAAAGAGATGCACATAGTTTGGACTAGCTTTCTGTGTGGGGCCAGCTGTTCCAAATGCAGAAAAAGAATGTCTGTGACTTGTCTCTACCTAACAGGAGGAACAATAGAGACAAAGCAGTTCCTACTTACAGATTCATATGAGGGGCGAAAACACTGGAAGATATACAATGCCCTGACTGTGCTCCAGCCAGAGTAGGAACATAGACGATCTTTTCCTCATTGAACTGTGTATGACTGGAACTATTTGTCACTTAGAGAATTTAGTTTTATTAGAGTACAGCATATGTAGACAAGCACATTGGGATAAGTTATAATACTTACAAATGGAGCATAATAGAGTTTCATATGTCGCGGGCCAGTAACATATGGCTCTTTCAGAGAGACAGTAAATAATATGTTGCCAGTAATGGATTCAACCTGGTCGGAACAGAACCTAGTTGCAACAACCACATAAACAGTAACAGCCTGTTTTTTTATAATTTATTCCTCTTGAATAAGGTGGGGGGGGGTGAAGGGAAAGAAAAGGAAGGAAATTTCTCTCCAATATAAAGCACAATATGTTATCGCTTCTCCTTTTTTTCCACTTTAAAATGTTAAGGAGAAAACCATGACTAAACTTGCCATTGAAGATTGAATCATCAGTTTTTCAAGGAAAAAGGAGTCTCAGACCACCAAATGAGGGAGACTATAGAGAGTCTAGAAAAATCGTCTTTAAAGTCTGTGAGGACAGAAGGACCGAGAGAGAGATCCTCAGGGTGACTGTGTTTTTTACCAGATTGGCATAGGCAAATGTGTGATTTCACCTACTTTAAGCCATTAAATTGCTTTCTCTTCTTGAAAGGTTTTGGCTTACGAAGTCAAATTGCTGTGAGATATGACAACACAATTCTTACTTCTTAAATACACACATTATGGGCATGAACAATGATTAATACATTCCACTTCTTAAATACACACATTATGGGCATGAATAATGATTAATACATTCCATTGTATTTTATTAATAAATTTTTACTAATAGGAAATTTCTTATTTTGTTTTGAAATTTTTTTGTACAAGGCTTTCTGCAGTTTCCCACATTCATGTTCATAACAACCCTGTAAATGCATTGCTTCCTGCACTCATATAAAGAAACTGAGAATTAAAACATATTACCTGAGATCACATGAAACCCCATGCTTCTAATTTGAACCTTTTGTTCTTGATTATGGTACTGTGCTTAAATAACCTCTTTTATTTGCTTTTCGACAGGGTCACTCATACAAACATATTTTGAGTTAACTCTTGATAGACATCTACTTCTTCAAGATACTATGTGTTTTTTAGAAACCTTCTTAAGATTTCTTTCTTAAATGCATCTCTGACTATGACTCTATGTCATGATTATACAACATTCCTCCTGGACACCAGGCCTCTTTCTTTTCTGTCTGTTTAGAAAATATTTCTGCTTTTAAATAAAGTGAGGTCTAAAATCTCTGTGATATTATCCAATAGCAATTGATCTATTTAGTTTAAAGTAGTTCTGTTCTATTAAATGTAATTTAGTAATTTGCCAATTACTTTTGGTGTTGTGTTTCAGTTACAACATTCTGGTCTACCTATATATTACTTAATGATCCACAAAGCACCCCTAAGTCTAAAGGCATCTTAAGTAATTCTTTCTTGGCTTTAAGTTTCCCAGTGGCATAGACTCAGAAGGGAAGCTACCATTTTATAGGACCACAAATTATAATATAAAAGAAACCCAGTATGACAGAAAGAGAGCTTTTTGAAAATGAAAACTCACAAACGTTTTCTCTCATGAATGCTCAATAAGGATTCATAATAGGAGATAAGAACCTCAGTCACTTTCTGATACAGAAATGATGAAACTTTGTATGATATTTCTTCTAATGGCCCTCAATGAAGCCTGGAGCAATAATAACAAAGAAAGTTTTGTTACAGATGATTTTAAGAGATCCCAAAACAGACAATCAAAGCTACAGTACTGTAGTACACTGGCTTAGTCTGAAAACAAATTTCCTGATAGCTAAAACTATGAGTGAGTTTCCTTCATGCAATCCTTTATGAGTATTATTTTTCTACATAAACTTAGGGTAAAAGTTAAATATCCAAGGAATCAAAGTTCTGTTATGTGGGCAACTCATAGGGTGTAGTGAATATTGATCAAAGATGGCCCCAAGTCACATAGGTAATATAGTAGATCTTACAAACTTTCAGTTGAATCCTAAGGTAATAGAAGCAAAGTGAGTGTAATTCACATCACCTCTACAGAACTTCTAAAACATAATTAGCCAAGAACCAATTAGAATACCTCCTAAATTTTCTCCCTCCTTATGAGACTAAAAAGATTGATAAAGAGGGATTTGTTGTGAGTCCATAAGAAGGAGCTGGGTGTGTTCCTCATGTTCACCAACATTGGATGTTGTAATTTTTAAAATTTGGACATGCTAGTGCATAAGAGTAGTTATTCATGTGTTTAATATTTTTATTCTTGCTGGAGGTAAAACTTCACTTTGTCATGCAAAATTATATAACTCCTGATAATTGCATAATCATTTATCTGCCTCAACAATTAGGGTACTGGCTAGTTTGCCATTCTAGGATATCTTCACATTCTGTGCTTCTTTCCTAAATAAATCTCTCCTTTTCCAACACCTGGAAAGAAATACACAAAACCAATATATTCTTTAACTCACTAGTTTGCCATTTGCAAGGTATTGTAAAAATGACATGATAGAGTATATACGCCCTGAGTCTGGTTTCTACTCTTGAGTAAAATGAAATTGAGACTTAAGTCATCACTCACTTCTTCTTAGAACTGTAGCATTGTCTTTTCTTCCATTTCTGATATTGTTAATTTGTGATCTTTTATTCTTAGTCTCTTTAATTATTTTATTAATTTCAGTAACTTTCAGAGTCTAACTTTTGGTATCATTATTTCCCTACTGATTGATAGTTCATTACAAATTTTACTGACTTCTATCCTGCATTATTTCTTCAATTCAATTTACCTTTGTTTTTATCTGTTCTTCATTTTGTACCTTTGGATTAGAACCCACCGTATTGATACAGTGCATTGCTCCTTTTGCGAGGGGTGGGTATTGTCCCATTGTCTTCTAGGTTACATAATTTTGGATGGGTAGTCATCAATAATTCTTATTTCTCTTTCCAAGTACATAATGTGTCATTTCATCTCTGGTTGCTTTGTAGCTTTTCTTTTTCCCTCAGTCTTTACAATTTGACTACAAGCTCGTTTTGTATGTTTTTGTCTGCTTAGCTTGCTTTTAGCTTATAAATGGTATGGGTTTGTCCTTATATTGTATAGATCAAATTCATAAAATATTCAGCCCTTGTTTCTTTAAGTATTTTTTTCTTTCCCCCTTTTCTCACCCTATACATTCATTCTACTCTGATTATTTATTGATAAGCTTGGGTATTTTTGTATAGAAGTTTTTCTTCAATCTCTACTTTGCTAATTTCTCATTAATATTTCATGTATTTAGGTTCTTACGTCAAGCATTTGCACTAATATATTTTGTAAATTTTCTTTTCACCTGTTTATGATGTTCATATTGCTTCTTAAATGTTTGAACATAGCTATAATAGCTAGGTATTTTTAAATCATTGCCTGATAGTTCCTTTATTGCTGTCATTTGAATATTTCTTTCAGTTAACTGACTTTTCCTGGTTGTTGTTCACAAATTTCACTTTGTTTGGATGTTTTATATTTTATTGAACATACAGTATTGTGATGTTACATTGTTGTTATTTTTTGTTCCTTTAAATTGTGCTGAACTTTTTCTCTCAGGAAGCTGCATCTCTTGGTCATTATTTTGGAACAGTGACCCTTGTTTTTTAGATATGAAGGGCAGATCAAGTAGTTTTTACTCCAGTTTTGCTTTTATATATATTTAGAGCATAAAACTTCTAGTGTCTCCATAACAAGCTCTGATGGTCATATTGTTGATCATCATAGATCAATGAGCATTCATTTTATAAGAATGCCCTTTTACCTGTCATCCCAGCACTTGGAGGCAGAGGCAGGAGGATTGCTGTGAGTTTGAGGCTTGCCTGGCTACATAGTGAGCTCAGGGCCAGCCTGAACTACAAAGCAAGACCCTGTCTCAAAAAACAAACAAAAAAGAATGCCTTTTTACTTATAGCATTCTAATAATTCCTCCAGTTGCAATTCAAATTCATTATATGAATCTTTTGGGGCATCTGATAGTTTAAGACTTACTTCTATCTTCTCTCAAAATATTAATGTTGCAGCACTATCAAATTTTCCGAATATTTCTTCACACTATGATAGGACAGCCATGACATTGCACCGCATGTGTGTGTACTAATGTAGCACTTTTCAGACGTTAGTAATGCTTGTTCTTTTACTTTTCTAACTATGAAGCTTTTGAAATGGGAACAGTCACATTCAGAGGAGGTCAGAGATCCTGTGTGTCTCATGTCTCTCCAGTGAATACCTGAGTTGTAGCCTGGAGGAGAAGTAAAAAGGCAGAAGGAAGGACTGGACTGCTCACTGAGGTTGTTCCTTTAGCAGATGAAAGCAAATGTCCGTAAAAACAGTCTTGCAGTTTTACTTACTAATTGTTTTTATTTCCTTCTGAATTTTGCACAACCATCTCAGGAGATGAATTCTATGATTTCATTTACCTCAGTTCATCCTTTTTTTCCCTTATCCCTTCAAATTCCATTATTACTGAGTTTTAATAATACTTTCAGGATTGATTATATTATCTGATATAGTGTGGTACATTCTCATGTAAATTTTCTACTTTAAATGGAATGTCTTCATTGAATTCATTTCTATGAAACTCACCAATTCATATTATTCAGAGGAACTAAGGATCTCGAGAACTTTGTGAATTCTACCACAAGTTTTTAAAGTGTATACACAAATTATAACTTGTATATGCAAATAGAAATACAAAGTGTAATAAAAATGTGATTGGCAGAAATAACCATGCCTAAGCTTGTGCATTACAATGTTAGCAAATGTGCTTTTTTCATTTTTATTATGTGACACACAGTGTTCCAAATATTTTCCTTCTGCTAGCTCAGTTTTCACAGTAATCATCTAGCACAGTTTCTTTTATTACCCTCACAAATTATAAAGGACAAAATTTAAGATAAGGCATCCTGTATACTGTCATGTAGCTAATAAGTGACGGAGCTGGGCTTTGAACCCAGACAATCCCGTTCTCCTACTCATAACCTTAACCACATAGCAAGGCACGGTGTGTGTAGATGTCTGTGATCACAAATATGCCTGTGGACAGTAAGATGATAGGAAATAATTACTCTCCTAAGCATAAATCACCATTCCAACAGCTATGACACCCCAACACTGCATCTTTCTACAGGGAGGCTTGGAAAGTGTTCTCATTCTGTCTGAACAAAGATTTTGGAAAATGATTGAAACAGCTCTGGAAAGGAGCCTGTCCCTGTGGTGCGCTTAAGAGCATGGACCTTTAGAGATCTGGAAGGCCGGGCTCCGGAACAGCACTGGGATTTCCTTGGGAATGAAATGACAGGACAGTGATGGGTGACTGAGGAAAGGGTTCTGTTGATGTCAAAGCAAAGGTTTCTGGCCTGAGCGTCTGAGTCATGATTGAAATGCTCAGGAAGGCTAAGAGCTCAGGAGGAGATGCAGATGTGGAAGGGGAGGTAGATGTGGTTTTGACTGTGTTGAGTTGGAGGGGCTCAGTCCCACAAGTGGGGCTGCCACACTGAAAACACGAGTCTGAGAGTCAAGATGCAGAGAGAGGCCACATTGATCACTGAGGGATGTATCACTAGAGCGATGGGAATGAAACACAAATGAGCAATAGGATCCCATGAAAGAGTGTACTGAATGAAAGGAAAAAATGACAGGGCAGAAACAGTATCTGAGGGGTATGAGCATCTGAGAGATTCTGTATAACTCAACTGGAAGTGGCCAGAGCGACAAGAGAGAATTTAGTATAGACACCATCTTCAAAGTCGATGGAAGTGTATAAACCCTGATGTCACCACAAACAATTTTTTAATCAACATAAATGCATGCTCAAATGCTTTATTAGACCATAAAGTCTAATCTTAATAATGTTGAATGGCCAACATAGAGCTCTTTCTCTTCAGGTTCCTAATCTAAAATCGGTATCAGAGCATTGCTATAAAGCATAGCCACAGCTTATTTTTCAGCATCCCTTTGAAGAAATAGTTTGAAAGGATGTTACCATATTGACACCCTTGTAAGCCAGTGGAATTTCTTTGGTTCTCCTTTTTTCTAGAAAGGTCTGTCTCCACTTGGAAGAGACAATACACAAGAGAAAACTCTCTGATTGTATTTAATGTTTTGTTGGCCTGGTCTTTGTGATCTTAGAAAAGGATCTGTGATAACCGCAGGCTTTGTTCTCACCCTGTCACCACCTATCACTTGGAGATGTCAGCAAGGATGACACTTCATTTGAAAATTATTTTCCCTAACATCTGTGAAAGAAAAGTGGCAAATTCTTCAGATGTAAGCATTTATTGCACAGGGCTGTATTAATTCATTTACCATTTTATTTCACTGCCAAATAAATACTGATAAAGTATAGGATGTGGGAGCTAGACACACAAAATAAACCAAACAGAAATTGCAATTACATTGGTGGAGAATGCTAAAATCTATGGCCTAGAAAGCATTTATCATATATTAATGTGTTTATTTATGCTGTTTATAATCAGCACTAAGGGAGATAAAACACACCTCAATGTCTAAACTTAAACTAGGTACACTAAGATAAAACCTGCCCCTCAGAAACACTGCAGAGTCTTAGTTCTGGCAGCAATCATCTTGATTTTACTTCTCAATCTCCTTTTATCTGGAGCTTTCCCTTCCATCTTTTTTTTTTTTTTTTTTTGAGACAGGGTCTCGCTTTGAAGTTCAGGCTGGCTCTGAGCTCACTTTGTAGCCTAGGCAAGTCTTGAACTCAGCAATCCTCCTGTCTTTGCCTCCCGAATGCTGGGATTGCAGGCGTGACCCACCACACCCAGCCTTTCCCTTCCATTTTAAGGGGTAGGTTGACTTATATAATATGTTTGAACTAACTGTTCCATGTTGTTTTTTTTGGTTTTTTTGTTTTTTTTTGTTTTTTTTTGTTTTGCTTTTTGAGACAGGGTCTCGCTTTGTAGTTCAGGCTGGCCCTGAGCTCACTA
>PVIC010059049.1:0-10209 GCA_004025085.1 Thryonomys swinderianus | reverse complement strand
GGCCCTTTACCTTGTTTACTTCTATTCCCCTTTTGCTTTTCCTTTTGAACATTTTCTTCCTATTTCACAATACCTATCATACATTTTAGAACTCATTTACACCTTCAGTTTCCTATACCAGAGAAAGGATACAATATGTACGTGTCTATTTCATTTACCAGTATGTCCTCAAGAGACATCTATTTTAAGTATAAATGACTCAAATTTATCATTCTTTATGGCAGAGTAATACTCCATTTTATTTAAAGACCACATCTTCTTTATTCAATCTTATGTTGATGGCCATTTGGGGTGTTTCCAAGATTTATCTCTCATAAACGGAGCTGCTATAAACATGGGTGCACATAAATATGAAAAATTTCGAACAGACAAAAGTAGAATAGCATAATAATCTTACGGTACTCTACTCACCTTCAGTAGTTATTAACTCATGGCCAATTTTTGTCTGTACCCTTCCCCCACCGGATTATTTCAGAGGATATCCTTAATTATGTTAATTTATAAATTGCCTTAAATAAAGGTTTTTTTTTTTCTTTGCTTTTGAGACAGGGTCTTGCTTTGTACTTCAGGCTGGCCCTGAGCTCACTGTGGTGCCCAGGCAAGCCTCCGCAAACTCAGCAATCCTCTTGTCTCTGCCTTCCGAGTGCTGGGATTATAGGCGTGAGCCACCACACCCGGCACTGTGGTATGCGGGTGTTGATTGTTGGTGGGCGTGTCTCCACGCCCAGCATTATATGTTGTTACTGGCGATTGAACTCAGGACCTTGCGCTTGTGAGGCAGGTGCCGGAACCACTGAGCTAACCCTCTGGCCCTTAAATAAAGGTTTTTAATTGATTTCCTTTTTGTTTTTGTTTTTCCTTTTGTTTATTATTTTGAGACAGGATCTCACTATGTAGCCCAGGGAGGCCTTGAACTTGTACTGGCCTCAACCTCCCAAGTACTGGCATCACAGGATGCACCATCACACTCAACTTTTAATTGATTTCTTAAATATAATATTGTGAAATTACATGCATGTTATGAAAGAATATATTTTATGTAATATGCTAATAAATTGGTTATACAATAATGAACACTAATGACCTCCAACACAAGCAGTAGAGCACTGTTGGTATTAAGAAGTTTTCCTGGTTATGTTCCTCATCAATGCCCATTCCTGTTTTACCTCCCAAGGAGCTGCATTGTTTATGAGTGTTGCTTTGTTTCTTTCTTTTCTTTTTTTTTTTTTTGAGCCAGGGTCTCGCTTTGTAGTTCAGGCTGGCTCTGAGCTCACTATGTAGCCCAGGCAAGCCTCGAACTCAGCAATCCTCCTGTCTCTGCCTCCTGAGTGCTGGGATTACAGGCGTGAGCCACCACGCCCGGCTTTCTTTTCTTTTTTGCAATACTGGAGATTAAACCCTGGGCCTTTACATTAAGCTACATCATGGCCCCTTTTATTTTTTTTTGAGACAGGGTCTCGTTTTGTAGTTCAGGCTGGCCCTGAGCTCACTGTGCAGCCTGGGAAAGCCTGGAACTCAGCAGTCCTCCTGCCTCTGCCTTCTGAGTGCTGGGATTACAGGCGTGATCTACCATGCCTGGCATTGTGGTATGTGGTACTGATTGCTGGTGGGCGTGAGTCACCACGCCCAGCATTGTATGTGGTTTCCAGGGATGGAACTCAGGACCTTGCGCTTGCGAGGCAGGCGCCTGAACCACTGAGCTAAATCTCCAGCCCTTGATATTCTTTTTTTTAGGTCAGCATAATTTTTTTTTGCAGTACCAGGGATTGATCTCTGGCTCTTATGTGTCCAAGGTCAGTGCGGTACCACTTGAGCTAAATTCCCAGCAGTTGATATTCTTTTTTAAAATTGATTCTTTTGGTACATCTTATATATACACTGTGATCTCATTCAACTTTGAAAATTTGTACCTGTATATGACACATCTTGATTCTCGTTTTTTCCCCCTTTCCCCTACCCTCCCTACAATCCACCATCCCTTTCTTTTTTGGTTTCAAGTTTTTTCTTTCCCTTCTTTACTTTTCCCTACCCACCCTTTCCCTTTTCCTTTTGCATACTTTGTTCCTCTTTCACATTACTTATCATACATTTTGGCATTCATATGCACCTTCACTTTTTTTTTTTTTTTTTTGAGACAGGGTCTCACTTTGTAGTTCAGGCTGGCTCTGAGCTCACTATATAGCCCAGGCAAGCCTCAAACTCAGCAATCCTCCTGTCTCTGCCTCTCGAGTGCTGGGATGACAGGCGTGAGCCACCATGCCTGGCCCTGGGGTATGTGGTATTGATGGCTCGTGGGCGTGAGTCTCCATGCTCAGCATTGTATGTGGTTTCCGGGGATAGAACTTAGGACCTTGCGCTTGCGAGGCAGGTGCCGGAACCTCTGAGCTAACCCTCCAGCCCACCTTCAGTTTTTATACTGGAGAAAAGATACAGTAGTTACACATCTGTGTCCTATTTATTTCACGTATGAGTATGTCCTCAAGGGACATCCATTTGAATATAAATGACTCAAATTTCCCTTTTTTTTTTGGGACAGGGTCTCGCCTTGTAGTTCAGGCTGGCCCTGAGCTCACTATGTAGCCCAGGCAAGCCTGGAACTCACAGCAATCCTCCTGCCTTTTCTTCCCAAGTGCTGGGATTACAGGTTTAAGCCACCATACCTGGCATTGTGGTTACTGGGGTTCAAAGGCACTTACAAGGCAGATGGAACCACTGAGCTAAATCCTGGGCCTCTTTTCTTTTCTTTTCTTTTCTTTTCTTTTCTTTTCTTTTCTTTTCTTTTCTTCTCTTCTCTTCTCTTCTCTTCTCTTCTCTTCTCTTCTCTTCTCTTCTCTTCTCTTCTCTTCTCTTTTCTTCTTTCTCTTCTCTTCTCTTCTCTTCTCTTCTCTTCTCTTCTCTTTCTTCTCTTTTCTTTTCTTTTCTTTTCTTTTCTTTTCTTTTCTTTTCTTTTCTTTTCTTTTCTTTTCTTTTCTTTTCTTTTCTTTTCTTTTCTTTTCTTTTCTTTTCTTTTCTTTTCTTTTCTTTTCTTTTCTTTTCTTTTCTGAGACAGGGTTTTACTTTGTAGTTCAGGCTAGCCTTGAACTCACTATGTAGCCTAGGATGACCTCAAACTTGCAGATCCTCCTGATTTTACCTCTGGAGTGCTGAGATTATAGGTGTGTCCTACCACCCTGCTCCATCCACTTTATTATGGTTTAATAAGTTAATAAAATTTATTTAGAAGATACTAAGGTGCCAGAGGGAGAATGATTAAACTAGAGTGGGAAAGTAGAAACAGTGCTCAGAGAAGATCTTATACAGAGGCAGGTTTTGAATGGGATTGTGGATGACATTCAGTGACTAGAAAGAGGAAAGGAGACTCTAACCAGAGGGAGCAGTATAAAGGCATGGAGGTAGGATTATATCATAGGGGATGGGGTGGTACAAAAAATAGTTTGATGTAGCTAGGTAATAGTGCTAGGGAAGGGACAGGGACAGAGGCCACGTCTTGAAGGGTCTTGTAACTATGCTGAAGAAGTCTGACTCTCAACCCCTAACCAAGAGAAGAGTAATGATCAGATGAGGCAAAGCAAATGGATTCTTCTTTTCTTTTTTTTTTTTTTGGATTCTTCTTTTTTAATAATAAGAAACATTTGTTTTCACCAAATTGGAAAAATGTTAAAGTTTGTTAGGATTTTCTTTAATATTAAAGTATAATTAAATCTTAGTTCTCTTTATCTTAGCGGAATTAGTTACGAAACTTTATGAAGCGGCTGTGAAGAAAGTTCCCAACAGCGAAGAATATCATTCTCACCTCTTTATGGCCTATGCGAGAGTGGGTGAATACAAGAAAATGCAACAGGTAACTTGATCCCCAAATGTACTCTGCTACTGTTAGTGGTACTATAATTATCTTTAATGGGATTTAACAGGGTGTGTGTGTGTGTGTTTATGTATTTGTGGGTGGAGATCAGTTATTATTCAAGTTCTTTAAACATTTTATTTGGGAAAAATTGATTGGTCTTCATTTGTGACTTGATAATATAAGTTTACTTCTACTTTGAAAATTTAAGTTTCTCTACTGAGATTTTAAAATCTACCAGGGGAAAGTTCCAGTGTCTGGAATAGTTGGTTTTTGTTAGTCTGTTTGTTTGCTGGAGGCAGCTTATTTGCCAGTTCCTCTGTTTCAGGTGTTCTTTAGAACATATTTTTTATTTTTTCAGACAGGGTCTCACTTTGTAGTTCAGGCTGGCCCTGAGCTCACTATGTAGCCCAGGCAAGCCTGGAACTAAGCAATCCTCCTGCCTCTGCCCTCCCGAGTGTTGGGATTACAGCCTGAGCCACTAAGCCCAGCATTGTGGTATGAGGTACTGATTGCTGGTGAGCACGAGCCACCATTTGTTATATGTGGTTACTGGGGATTGAACCAGGGACCTTACACTTGCTAGACAGGCGCTGGAACCACTGAGATAAATCTTGGGCCCTGGCCTTGAGCTTTTGATCCTCCTGCCTCAGGCTCCTGAGTGTTGGGGTTACAGATATATGCTACTATACCAAGTTGGGTTTTTTTTTTTCTTTTTTTGAGACAGGGTCTTGTTTATTAGTAGTTCAGGCTGGCCCTGAGCTCACTATGTAGCTCAGGCAAACCTCAAACTTAGCAATCCTCCTGCCTCTGCCTCCTAAGTGCTGGGATTACAGGCATGAGCCACCATGGCCAGCTACACCATGATATTTTGACAGTCTCACTCAAGTATCAAGGGTGAGTTTAAAGTTTTAATACTTCAGCCTCCCAGAGTGCTAGGATTATAGGTATAAGCTATCGTACCCAGCTCCTTTTTAATTTAATTAATTAATTAATTAATTTTTTGGGTACTGGGGATCAAATTCAGGCCCTTGTGCGTCCAAGGTTGGTGCAGTACCACTTGAGCTAAATCCCCAGCCCTTAATTTTATTTTTGAGACAAGGTCTCAGTAGGTTACTCAGACTAGACTGAAATTTGTAATTGTCCTGTGTTAGTCTCCTAGAGATGTAGGATTATAGGCATGTACCACCATACCCACCTAAAAAGTGTTTTTGTTATTTATTTATTGACTAAAATTCTCAGTAAAAATATTCCAAGACTATAGTTTTTCTCTTGGCAAAATAAGTATAGGGCCGGAGGGTTAGCTCTGGTTCCAGAGCCTGCCTCGCAAGTGGCAAGTGCAAGGTCCTGAGTTCGATCCCTGGTGACCACATACAATGCTGGGCGTGGAGACTCATGCCCACCAGCAATCAATACCACATACCACAGTGCCGGGTGTAGTGGCTCATGCCTGTAATCCCAGCACTCGGGAGGCAGAGGCAGGAGGATTGCTGAGTTCGAGGCTTGCCTGGACTTCATAGTGAACTCAGAGCCAGCCTGAACTACAAAGCGAGACCCTGTCTCAAAAAACAAAAACAACAACAACAAAAAAACCCAACAAATATAAATAAACTGTTAATATAATTGATATTTCTTGGGGAAAAATATATATTTGTTTGTTTTGTCTTTTTTTTTTTTTTTGGTGGTCCTGGGGATCGAACTCGGGCCTTTTTGTTTCCAAGGTAGGTGCGGTACCATTTGAGCTAAATCCCTGGCCCTGTTTTGTCTTTTGAGGCAGTCTCACTGTGTAATAGATCAGGCTGGCCTGTAATGCTCCATGATTCTCCTGCCCTAGCTTCCTGAGTAATTCGGTTAAGTACACCACCACACTTAGCTAAAACACATTTTTTTTTTTTTTTAGACAGGGTCTTGCTTTGTAGTTCAGGCTGGCTCTGAGCTCACTATGTAGCCCAGCCAAGCTTCGAACTCAGCAATCCTTCTGTCTCTGTCTCCTGAGTGCTGGGATTACAGGCGTGAGCCACCATGCCCAGCACTGGTATGTGGTGCTGATTGCTGTTGATTGTCGGTGGGCGTGTGTCACCATGCCCAGCATTGTATGTGGTTACCGGCATCGAACTCAGGACCTTGCGCTTGGGAGGCAGGCGCTGGAACCACTGAGCTAAATCTCTGGCCCTAAAACACATTTTAAGCAAAATTTACTAAATACCTGTTTATAGAGATGGTGTTAAAATAAATTATGATTTGGGGTCACAGTGGTGCGACTCCCTTCATCCCAGTTATTGGGAGAATGAGCTGAGGTGCAAACTTGGGTGTAGCCTGGTCAACTTAATGAGGTTCTATCTCACAACAAAATCTTTTTTTTTTTTTTGAAACAAGGTCTCACTTTGTAGTTCAGGCTGACTCTGAGCTCATTATGTAGCCCAGGCAAGCCTTGAATTTAGCAATCCTCCTGTCTCTGCCTCCCAAGTGCTGGGATTACAGGCATGAGCCACCATGCCCTGCATTGTGGTATGTGGTACTGATTGCTGGTGGGCGTGACTCACCACGCCCAACATTGTATGTGGTTACTGGGATCGAACTCTCAGGCCTTGCTCTTGGGAGGCAGGCGCTGGAACCACTGAGCTAAATCTCCAGCCCCTCACAACAAAATTTTTAAAAAGGGCTAGAGATATAGTTCAGTTGTAGTCTGCCTAACATATTCAGGACCCTGGGTTCAATCCTCAGAACTAAAAATAAACATAAAGTTACAGTTAATCTCTATAGTAAAATAAGATGCAGTGGTCTGTGTCCCTAAATAATGTTGAACATCTTTGTTGACATAGAAAGCTGTTTCTAATATAGAAAAAAACAACTTGCAGTCCTTCTGCTTTAGCCTCCCACAGTACTGGGATCGAGGTGTTCCCAGTGGTTGAGGTACAGGTATTTTACAGATTTAAGGTTATTTATAGTTCACGAGTAAAGGTTTTTGTTTTGTTCATTACTTACACCTCAGTGTCTTGAATAACATCTGGACAATAATACTTGGTAAAGAGTGAATGATTAGTGCAACTCTGGAGGTGGGAGGGAGGGGACATGAGGAATGAGAGAATAAAAGAGTTTTTGTTGCCGGGCGTGGTGGCTCAGGCCTGTAATCCCAGCACTCAGAGGCAGAGGCAGGAGGATTGCTGAGTTCGAGGCTTGCCTGGACTACATAGTGAGCTCAGAGCCAGCCTGAACTACAAAGCGAGACCCTGTCTCAAAAAGAGGGAAAAAAAAAAAAAAGAGCTTCTGTTCCCCGAGATGATAGTCTTAACTGCGAGTATTTAAAGCCAGCATCAATGTAGTGTTACTGGTCATTCATGCCATGATTAGACTTTCCTCTTGGAATGACTTTCCCATTCTGTGAATCACCAATATGGAGCCATGGTTTTTTATTTTTCTTGAGGGAGCTTTAATAGAGCCATGTTTTTTTATTGTTGTTTTGTTTTTTGAGACAGGATCTTGCTTTGTAGTTTAGGCTGCCCCTGAACTCACTAGCCCAGGCCAGCCTTCAACAGCAGTCCTCCAGCAATCCTCCTGCCTCTCTGTCCCAAGTGCTGGGATTATAGGTGCGAGTCACCACGCCTGGCATTGTTATGTGTGGCACCAGGGATGGAACTCGAGACCTTGTGCTTGCCAGGCAGACACCGGAACCATTGAGCTAAATCCTGAGCCAAAAGAGCCATGTTTTAAAAACATCTATTGTTGCCGGGCGTGGTGGCTCACGCCTGTAATCCCAGCACTCGGGAGGCAGAGACAGGAGGATTGCTGAGTTCAAAGCTTGCCTAGGCTACATAGTGAGCTCAGAGCCAGCCTGAACTACAAAGTGAGACCCTGTCTCAAAAAAAAAAAAAAAAACATCTATTGTTGGGCCAGAGGGATAGCTCAGTGGTTCCGGCACCTGCCTTGCAAACTCAAGGTCCTGGGTTCGATTCCCGGTAACCACATAAGATGCTGGGCGTGGAAACTTGGGCCCACCAACAATCAATACCACATACCACAGTGCTGGCGTGGTGGCTCACGCCTGTAATCCCAGCACTCGGGAGGCAGAGACAGAGGATTGCTGAGTTCGCGGTGGCTTGCCTGGGCTCCATAGTGAGCTCAGGGCCAGCCTGAACTACAAAGTGAGACCCTGTCTCAAAAAAAAAAAAAAGTAGCATTTGGGAGGCTGAGGCAGGAGGATCACCGTGAGTTTGATGCCAGTCTGAGCTACATAGTGAGTTTAAGCCCCTTTTGAACTGCATAGTGACACCCTGTCTCCAAAAGATGAAATGTTACTCATGATACAAAAATTCTTCTCTGTGTTACCTCTATTGCTGTAGCCATCACTTGACACTAACTGGGGTAGGTAAATGTCTAGTTCTCTTAGGAAATGTCTTACCATATATGTGGATTATTATTCTTTATGATATTTTCTAAATTAAGTATTTTTGACTTTGTCTTTCAGGCTGGTATGGCTCTGTATAAGATTGTCCCCAAAAATCCTTACTATTTTTGGTCTGTGATGAGCTTAATTATGCAAGTGAGTATGGCATTCAGAACCTCAGTGGCATTGAGGTTTCTTTTTAAAATCATTATTCTAAATGTGTCATCTGAACATCTTGTATGTGTTTTATTGTGGGTCACATAGGGGCTTTCCATAGATTGTCAGTTGACTTTAAGTTTTGGGGAATCTCTTAACCTTAGTTTCTTTTTCCATTTTTTTTTAAACACTTATTAAGTTGTGTCTCTTTTTTTTTTTTTTTTTTTTGAGACAGGGTCTCACTTTTTAGTTCAGGCTGGCCCTGAACTCACAGTGTAGCCCAGCCAAGCCTTGAACTCAGAAATCCTCCTGCCTCTGCCTCCCAAGTGCTGGGATTACAGGCATTAGCCACCAAGCCTGGCATTGTGGTATGTGGTACTGATTGCTGATGGGCGTGAGTCACCATGCCCGGTATTGTATGTAGTTACTGGAATTGAACCAGGGACTTGGGCTTTGCTAGGCAGGCACCAGAACCACTGAGCTAAATCTTCAGCCCAGAACCTTCTTGTTTAGCAGACAATTGTATTTTAAAAATTTTTTAAAATTTTTATTAGTACACATTTACAGTTGTCTATGCTTTCATTCATCTTGGAGAGTATGCACATGTGCATAACACATCTTTTTTCTTCTTCCTGCGGTATCAGAAATCGAATGCAGGACCTTGTACTTGCCAGGCAGGTGTGGTGCCACTGAGCTAAATCCTGGGCCTCACATTTTAATTTTTTTTTTTTAATACTGGGGATTGAACTCATAACCTTGACCTTGTGCTTGTAAGACAGTGCTGGGTCACTAAGCTAAATGCTGACCCTACTTTAATTCTTTTTTACTCCCATCCCCAACCCCCACTCCCAACAAAAACTATTTTGTCAAGTTTGTACTTGGCAAGTTCAGATTAGTCTTAGTGTTTGAAGTTCTGGGTTGATAATTATATGCCAGAGTCATAGTAATGGTCTGCATGGTAATGATAGTAGTGCAAGCACTGGAGAAATTAGAATGAAACATTTATCTTTCCCTTTCCAGTCTATATCAGCACAAGATGAAAACCTCTCAAAAACAATGTTTCTGCCCCTTGCTGAAAGAATGGTTGAAAAAATGGTGAAAGAAGACAAGATAGAAGCTGAGGCTGAAGTGAGTAATTTAAACCCTACTTCTATATTTTTATGATTTTGGTAGTGCCATTCATTATGTATTATATTTCACTTTACTATTGTGATTTGTTGTTTCATTCCAGTTCAGTACCTGGGTTCCCAGTCTTGACCTTTGTTTAAATGTAAAATTTTGGAAGCCCTCTGCCCAGGGATAATTAATGCTGAGTTACTTGAAGCATGTACTGTAAGCTGAGATTTATGTGAATGAGGGAAGACATTGTCTCATTCTTCCTATCAATTTTATCTCATTTGAAAACTGTTCTTTTCGCCGGGCGTGGTGGCTCACGCCTGTAATCCCAGCACTCGGGAGGCAGAGACAGGAGGATTGCTGAGTTCGAGGCTTGCCTGGACTACATAGTGAGCTCAGAGCCAGCCTGAACTACAAAGCAAGACCCTATCTCAAAAAAAAAAAAAAAAAAACTGTTCTTTTCCTTGAAACGTTTTTTTAAAAAATATACTTATTATAGTTTTGATTATTGAAAAGTTTAATTAGTTGTGTTACTTGCTTCTTTTGTAAGGTCGAACTTTATTATATGATCCTGGAACGATTGGGAAAGTATCAGGAGGCCTTGGATGTCATCAGAGGAAAATTAGGAGGTAGTCTTTTAAGTTTTCTTAAAGTTTTATTTTCTTTCCTAATAAAACATGAAAATTGTTTATTGTGTAAAAAGTTCTTCCTC
>PVIC010059048.1:0-10242 GCA_004025085.1 Thryonomys swinderianus | reverse complement strand
CACACCCCTAAAACTAAACACTGTGCTTTTTATTCTTTAGGTACTCACTTTCTTGTCATTTTCTGTTCTGATTTCTCACTAAAATCCTATTTTTTCATTCATTTATATTGCAGAATAGTTTAGCAATATAGAAGAAGTTTAGCATAGAAGCAAAATCTTCTATGAACTTGTCTTTATAAACATATCATAAAAAAACTTTGTTTATCAAAATTTTTTCTTTCCTTACATTCAGTTTAGATATCAGGAAAAAATATTCCATGGAGAAAGTGATATCATAAATGGCATTAGAAAGGATGAGTTGGAGGAATCAGAAAGAATGAACCTGTGAAGGAGAAAGGATTTGTAGTTTTCCTGGGTGCAGTGTGCAAGTAGGATTAGCTGGAAAATAAAGCTGGAAATTTAAATGAGACCCAGGTTGCAAAGAATGCTGGATGACTGATTAAAATATGAAATTTATTAGCAGTAACTTTCAGTCAGGTCAGGCAGAGGTAACGACCAAAGTTGTGCATCAGGATGATGGATTCAGGGAAGGGAATGAGGTAGAGAGAGAAATTGGGGATTACAACAGGACAGCAAATAAGATGAACACTTTTAACCCCCATGTTCCCTAATAAATGAAAGCAAAGTAGATCTTCACATTCTCTGTACAGAAGGAAGCATGGATTTTTTTAACAAAAAAAATGTATGGACTCAAGTGAGGCTGGCATCATGTGATGTATGATTTCACAATGAATAAAATGTGACTATAAATGACAAGTCACATTGAATGTCCTCTTTTCTCTCTCTTGACCATCTTATTCCTCACCTATTGGAAGAAAGTCCACATCATATGCACTGAAACATTACCTTGGCACAGACAGAGCTGATGGTAAAGCAAAGCACGTGGGACTATTCAACCAAAGGCAATAGTCAGAACAGGGATGACTCATTTACTGAGTATCATAAGCACACGGGTGTGTGCACAGCGTTTCACTGCTACACCCTCAGAGCCATGGTGCTGTGGCAGGCAGATACGTCTGTGTAACAGACTTAGATCCCTTCTCTCTATGTGTCACACATGCAAAGAAAATGCAAAACAGATTATTAAGATAATCCTTGCCATTATATAAATAATAGATATTAGAGTGGATCTTAAAACACTTTGTAATACATTAAAATTAAAGTAGTTGAAGCTAATATTCTGTAGGTATAGGAAGAATTTCCATGAGATATAGTAGGTATAATGACTACTAATAGTAACCTGTTACAGGCAAATGTAAAACTAAAACATGACCTCAAAACTATTATTTTCTCTATCATATATGTGCCCTGAACAACTTTTCAGTGACATATTCCAAGTTGAATTGTAAGTGAAATTTGCTCAATTTTATATACTTGTGATAAAAATTACATAAATTTAAACTAATATAGCAATGGACTTGACTGTACTAAATTATCTAATGATATATCTATTGATAGATATATTTGCTACAAACATACCGACATAATATTTGATAAATTTACCAATGGTCATTTTAACTATTAGGCATGTTTAAAAGTATTTTCCTAAAGTAAATGTGACTACAGAAATGGAACACTGAATCTGAGTTCTATGAAATCATTTTGAAGTGATAATGTTTAAGCAGATGCAATAACTAAAAAAATTTAATGTTCAGGATTCTATAAAAGCACACACCAATAAAAATACAATGCAAGACAGACAAGCAATTTTAAAAATGTCTTGTTGCTACATCAAAAAACTAAAATATGCCTAGGAAAATGAACTTTAATATTTTATTTACCTATTATACACAAAGCATGACTGTGTAAAATTTTGTTATAATGTAAAATGTTCAAGAAGTGCCATATAATCTTTTTCCATACTATTTGAATTCTGGAGTTTACTTCGTACTTATGACCCATCCTGATGCAAACTGGCCATGTTTCCAGGGCACAGTGCCCATATCCAGCTGCCTAAGCCCCGCGTCTGCACTCCCATGGCAGAACACACAGACCGAGTCATTTATGCCACACAGAAATTTAAAGGCTTGCAGCTCTGGATGCTGGGAAGTCCATTGCCAAAGTGCTGGCCTCTGACAAGGCCTTTCTTTTCTCTCCCGTCTGCAGTGGAGATGCGAAGGCCAAAGGGAGAGAGAGCCTCGTGACAGGGACTTTCATTCTCCCATTAGCACATTGACTTGTTGATAAATCAAGCTGGAGTCCTATGTCTCTCTCTACGAGTTCACTGCTTGCCTACTTCATGCTAAATGTTATGTTTAGTTTCACACTAGCTGTACACTGGTGAGAAAAACATGCATGTTCTCTACCTTTTGTTATCTGGGGGTATAAACAAATCAGTAAGTATTCATATACCATAATGAGCTAAATGGTGTCTGAACTCCGAAATGCACAAGCAGGCTAGGGTGCAGTGGGAGTGGAGAAAAAACTACTTATAAATCCGTCACCAGGAAGTACCATTTTTAAAAATCTGAAAAGTGAAAACCTTCCAGCTTTTTCAAAAACAGTGTTGCAGAAGGAGAAAACAGCATGCTATCATGAACATGAATATGTAGAAATGGCCTTCTAAAGGAAAACCATGCATGCTTCTTCATATGGAGCCAGAACAAATCAGTGAAAAGAAAAAAATTCCTCTTATTTCATTTATTGTAAATTTAGTTTAAATCCTGAGCCTCGGCCTCTGGAGACCGCAGTAGAGTCATGAGCCCAGATGCTGACTGTGCACACTGCCCTATCCAGGCACACACAGCACAGGCTGTGCTCTCAAAGGAAGCACGGACCTTGTCCATGTGAGAACAACCCAGCAGACAGTGAAACTGAATTAATGGACTTTAGTTGAGTTCTATGCTAATATCGTTTTAGAAATTGTAGCAGAGCTGCAGGAATGAAATAGTAAGAAATGGAAATAAAACACTTTTCTCTAGTTCACTAGAGGAACCCCATGTAAGCCCCTGAAGGGTGTAAACATAGATGATACAAGAATAGACCAATAGTGGAAACCTTGGGTAACATCAACCTAAAATGTTCCAACTCAAAGGCAAAACAAAAGGGTTGCAATGACCACGGCTACAACAGGTGGCCTCTAAGAAATTAATTTTCAGTATTTTTTAACATGTGGTGTGCCTATGGCAGGAAAAATTAATAGAACTTATATTTAAAAGGAAATATCATGTTTTTCCTTATAAATATGATTTCCTTAATGAAACTGAGAGCCAGTTGCATGGTAGTATTCATAATTAAAAGTGTCCTTGAAATATTAATTGACTGCAGTTGTTTTAGTCAGCGTTGAGGTATCTCCATGTATACCTTTTAATTCTCTGTCCTAGGATCATAGCTATGGATCTGAATAACTACAAAGGGCACAGGAATTGACAATAATACTTAGATACACATGCATCACCCTTTTCCATCAGTTCCTTTTGCTTGTGGATTAAAAGTGGAGAATGGATGTTTTGTGTAGTCTCAGTGCTTCAGTAAATTAGTGCTAGATTTTCTTTGCCTGTTTTGTTCTGTTCTATCAGAGTAATGGATTAGGTGATTCCTACTGAACAGAAATGTACTGGGTTGTGATGCTGGACTCTGGGAAATCCAATCTCCAAAGCTATGTCTCACGGGGAAATTCTTGCTGTATCATTCATTGGAGACTGACAGGGAGAGGGAGGGAGGGAGAGAAAAGTGAGATGGAGAGGGAAAGAGAGAAAGAAAGAAAGGAAAAGAGAGAGAGGAAGGGAGAAAAGAGAGAGAGAGATGGGGAGGGAGACAGGAGAGAGAGAGGTATGCTACAAACATACCGACATCATATCTGATGAATTTACCAATGGCCATTTTAACTAGTAGGCATGTTTAGAAGTGTTTTCCTAAAGTAAATTTGATTAAAGAAGTGGAACAGTTAATCCCAGTTAATCTGAAAGAGAGGAAAGGAGAGATCCCTCTGTACCAAACCCACCCTCTGATGAGAACCCTGACCCACTCACCCCACCTCCTGGCCTAATGATCTCCCCTCTCCTCTCTGTTACACTGAAGATATGTAGTAATTAAGAAATAAGAAAGCAACAGATAATGACACAGTGTTTACCATTCCCCATTTGGTTCGCACCATGCAGAGTTTTTCTCATGTGTTTTCTTTTCAGTCCACATACCAGTGCCGCAAATCAAGTCAGATTTTATTATTGCCATTTCCCTTGTCTCCAAGCTGTAGAAACCAACTCAATGGAAATAATAGCTGACATTGATTGATGTATTATATTTATTAAGAATAGCCTTAACTGATAGTGACTCTTTTAATCTTCATGAGAAGTGTTACTTTAAAGTAAATAATGTCTTCTTATAATTGGAGAGAGAACATGAAAGCAGATATTCACTCAGACCTATCCCTGGAGGTAGAAAAATTTCCACTGTACTGGAAGGAGTTCTGAGACAGGGCTGGGTCTCAAGGTCCCAAGTCTCTCTTTTTGAAATTTTCATGTCTTGTCTCTTTACATTTTACTCCACCTGAGTTGCATACGAACAGTGAATGGAGTCACTATCTGGATTTCCGTGGTTTTCCTGTGACTAGAGGTCAATCTGATGTGTGACTCGGGTCACATGTATTTGAGAAGCATGGGCTCCCGCACAAGTGGACATGCCCTCAGCGCAGTCCTGACTTGCCTCCCTCAGGAACATTTTGACTTTTAGACCTTCAGCTTCTCTGTCTTTGAAGAGTCAACATCGGAATCAACTTGAAAGCCCCTTTAGCTGTAAAATCAATTGACCTTTAGGCTTCTTGTCTGACATGCATTCTTTCCCTCTGCTCAGCCAGTGCTCTGGGTTTTGAGCCAAGAGCAGCCATGCTCCATTCCACTGGCAAGAAAACTTACCCTTCAGGCTTCTTCCCCACTTGCGAGTCAAGCTGTGGAGGTTGAAGTCCGGTGAAGCAAGTCTGAGATAGAGGTCATAATGCAGGGAATCAATGACAAGGGAATTCTCTAGATGAGACACATGAAGAAAGAAAAGCAGCAGGATTATTGAACAGTACTTCCAGCACCTCGCCCGCCAGTGTGGTCCCTTATGTCTGACCTCTTAGACATAGCTGCAGAGTATCCTAAATTTTCCACCCTGGGCTGCTCTGTGCTCTTCTTCTGACATTATTCACAAACAGAACTTTTGAGAAACACAGGACTAGGAAACAGAAGGCCCTCTCTGGAGTGGTGGAGAAGATCTCAGGGTTTGTGTTCTGACTTTAGTTTGTATTCCTATGAAAGAGACCATTCGGCAGTTGAAAAACATGATTTCTTCTTGCATGACTGGCTGATACCTGGGGTTCCCAGCTGCCTCACACACCTGGATTCTTTCCTGATACCTTTCCAAGAGGACCTGATCTTGCTTCTTCTTCTGGACGCATTTATTGACACCTGTGACTTCCATGATGGCTATGTGCTTTCTCACTTCATATTGTTTTCCTAAAATCTCCTGCATCCAAACTGACACCCGGTTACACTGCATGACTATCTTCCCCAGCATTCCAGGTTTCTCTGTCCCACGTCCGCGCGCTCCAGGCTTCCTTCTGTGTGCACCGTATCCTTCACCTGGCCCTTAAAGACTTGGGTCAGGTATTAGTTTCCCTGGGTACCATCTTTTTCTCATCTGCATGCAAGCTTGATGTTGTCACCCACCCTCCACTCCCACGGCCTCGTGGGGCTTTCTCAAGCTGGCTTTTCCACCTTAGATTTCCTGGTGTTTAACTCAGGTTTCTCTCCCAGCACCTCCCTCCCTCCTTTCCTTTGTATCTTTTTCATTCTGGCATCTACTCAGCACCCAGGATATAGAGGGAAATTAAATACTTTAATTAAATTTAAAATAATCACTTTTAAATTGCATATACTTAGTTATTGGAGTTCTGAGATGGGGCTGGGTCTCAAGGTCAAGTATTTGGTAAATACTATTATATGGAAGAAGTAAGGTAAAACTATAAAAATTGCTGCATTCTACTAAAAATTAGAGAAATAACCCTTGATTTTTCACCAACAAAATTAGTTCAGAATTTGAACATTTACTTGAAATTTTCTATTTACACCAGCCTGTCCATTGACTGCTCCAGTAGCCTTTACAACTTCAGCTTATCAAATAACTCTTTGTAATGCTTCCTGGATATCTTGTTCTCTTGTAGATAAAGTACAAAATATTTGGGGTATGTTATTTATAAGTATGCTTTTACAGAAAGTCTAGCAACATTTGTCTAGGATATTTTATTGTGGCCATCATAGCATTTTTAAAATGGAAATACAAAAGCTAAACAAAATATTTGTGGCACATCTCGCAACCTGTATTGTATTACTTTGCATTTAGTAAACTGAAAATTGTCCTTGTCATAAGTGTCTCACAAATACTCATTACTGTCCAAAAATTCTTTAGCCATAAAAGGCTAAAGTCATTTGCAGGAAAGGGATACATCTTGAGTCCACATTGCTTTGTGAAATATATTGCTCACAGATGAGACACCCAAAACATGAATAAACAGGTAAAAATAAAGGACAGAGGAGAAGAAACAGGGAGGTAGACTTCATGGACATGAGACAGGTTCTGAGGGTGCAGTCAGGAGGGAGGAGCCTGAAAAGAAATAAAAAGGATCAGATATGATATATGTGCATGCTTCAATTCCTTACAAGGAATATTTTACTCTGTATTACAAACATATGCTGATATTTTTAAAGATTCCAACAATTCAACAAAATTCTAACAATTGATATAGAATAAACAGCAGAAGATTGTTTTTAGAGTTCTCTGTAATAGAATTTAGAATAAATAAAATGAAACCTATAATTATTTGAACTGGAATAGAAATGTCATGCCAATGATGTAATTTTTTAACACTTGAAAAATTTTCCTTATTATTCTGATTTGACTGGCAAAATTGCATATGTAAATCACATGCATGTGAGTAGTACATCACTCCAAAGTAAAGGGCTGACTCTGTCACAAACCAAAGGAGGGAATGTTTGCTTGTTCCCAGTTTTTAGCACCAAGTTGACTCAAAACTCCATAAGCCCAGAGTGCTGTGGAGTCCTGTGTGCCACAGAGTGGGCGTGTCTGGGGATAAAATGCAAAGGAGATGCTTTGGATTTGTCTCCTGCTTCCAATGAGCAAGTGCAGGGCTAAAGTATGTTGTGGGAAGAACCTGTTAGTATTTGAGGAAAATGTAGAGTTCAAACAAAAGGAAAAGAAAAGCAGGAAGCCAAAGTGAGTTTTCTTCCTTGAACAACGAACAGAGTACCTATTGTCTTTCTGTTCCCTTTCGAGGCTGAAACTTGAGAACTGTACACATTTCCATGTTAAGTTGATTTATAATTCTCTCTTTGTAGAGGTGATAAAAAGCCATTGTGTATGAATATCCAAAAAAGATTACTGTGTAATCACTTGAAAATAGCCAGCATTGAGAATTGCTAAAAATGATGAATGTGTGACTCTGCACACAATTAGAGTTTGTGAAATCAACCATGCCATTGTTCAGATGTTTGAACATATGTTTGAAAGCCCAAAGCATATCTTTGTAGAATTGTTCCCCATTGTAGAACAATATTCCCTTCATTCTAAGCCCTTTTGTATTATAAAAAATGCAAGCCACATATATCAGGTTAATTTGCATTTAGATCATTTGAGAAGCTGTCTTTAAATGCCCTCTAATGTTTCATTGTTTATGTATTTTTAAGACATTAACAACCTCATAAATCTCTGAAGTAGAGTATTATATTTCTAATTTTAACTTAAAGCTTGAAATTTTGGTTGTAATTGTGGCCCTGATGCAAATCCTCCCTATTTATATGTATGGAGGCTTCCCCACACTGGATACATCTAAACACCATTCACCAAATTATACAAATTTTTTATCTGTTCTTGGGAACCACACACATGACTCATTATATCTTCTGATCTATACTCTTTTATATCAAACTATTCACTTTGTTTTGAAATGTACATATTTTGAAGGCTCCTTACATCTCTGCTACTTTATGAACACATTTCCACCATAAAGCAGAAATTTTCTTGAATTTTCATGTACAAGCTCATCATGACAGTTTAATCTGTTCTTATTTACTCTTCCTTTATGTGATTTAAAAACACTAACAAGAAACTCTTCCATAAACATACCCTGCCAAACATTCCACAAAAATATTTGGTATACAATTTCAATGAGGTAAATAACATGTCATTATCATTTTAGGGGGAAAGGGGGACCTCGGGATCCAGACAGACTTCATTCATTGTTAAATCTTTCCCTCTGTGATCATTTCTTATCTACCAACTATTTATGTGGCTTGACTACCTGAAGTTTAAGATGTTACTGTTTGTTTCCCTGTGCATTTCTGCCCCTTTCCAGTTTTCTATATAAGCATGAGCTAGCACTGAAGCAAAAAGCTTGAGTAGGTCCAAAACAGAGGGCCGAGATATCTTCATAAACAGCCTCTCTCAGCCTTTTCAGATGATCTGTCCATCAGTACCCTAGGGAAAACCATTCACCTTACTATAAATACAACCTCTAACTAGGATAGTCACATATGTCTACTACTGTCCAAATAAAATTAAAAATTCTTGAAGAAGAAAATGGAATAAAAAAATCATCAGGTTCCCTGGTGATTTCACATTAGTACATTAACCAGTAATCTATCCAATAATATAATGAATTATATGTGGTATGTGTATGAATATATATATATATATATATATATACACACTACATATGTTAACATTCAATATATATATTTAAAATTTTTCCATTTAAAACCACATTTATTTTGAATTCTTGCCTTCTGAAAATTATTTCTCTGTGTTTATACTTTTTAAATGTTCATTTTGTTAATATATTTCTCTTCCATCCATGACTTGGTAAGTCTGAGTTATTCATTAAGTCTTTGGCTAGTCCTCTTTATGTAACAATATGCTTTCAGATGTCCTCTTTAGATAAGGTCACTTGAAAGTGCAAAATGGTGATGGATGTTTTATTTCTCTGTATTCCTTCTGAGAAAATTAAGTAATATCACATAACTTATAGGTATGTGATATATAAAAATAAAATACAAACTTGTAGAGAAAGATATATAAATTAACAGCTTCATAAATTTAATTTTTAAAACAATTTCAGCTAAGAAAAGAAATGGGGAACATCATCTCCTCACTATGTTACATGTTAATGTGCTAAGAGACAGGATTTGAAAGTGGTATTTATACTAAAATGAGCCACTACTGTAGATTAGCTCAGTCTGACTGATGTCCTTATAGACTGGAAAACATGAGCAAAAAATGGAGACGTGCCAATAACACAGGTTCACAAAGAGTCCAGTTGAGGATGCCACAAAAAGCCATGGAGAGAGGCCTCAGAAGACACCAAACATGCTGACACCTTCATGTGGGATGCCTAGGCTTCAGAATTGTGAAACAAGACACTCAGTGTAGGAATAATAATTTTGTGTAGTACTGGCAAGCTAATATACCTAAGATCTATTTTTGGAAAATTCTAATACAGTCACCTGCCATAGTGACATAAAGATACCCATTTATAATACTTTGGCTTTGTTAAAAAGTAAAGAAAACACAAATGAATGATAGTAGTGAAAGCAATTTTTTTCCTTCTTTCTTACTTCCTTCCTTTCTTTCTTCCTTTCTTCCTTCCTTTCTTTCTTTCTTTCTTTCTTTCTTTCTTTCTTTCTTTCTTTCTTTCTTTCTTTCTTTCTTTCTTTCTTTCTTTTTCTTTCTTTCTTTCTTTCTTTTCTTCTTTCTGAGACAGAGTCTCACTCTGTAGTTCAGGCTGGCCCTGAGCCTGTAGCCCAGGCAAGCCTCAGACTCAGCAATCCTCCTGCCTCTGCCTCCCAAGTGCTGGGATTACAGGCATGAACCACCTCTGGCATGAAAGCAAATTCTTAAAAGTTAGAATACTTATAAATGAGTTACTCTATGCACACTGGCCATATCAAAAATTGGAGTTGTACTAAGGAAAGGGTGACCAGACATGAAAACGAAGGTTTGCTAAATAAGCAGACAACAAACTAGACCAATATAGGATGCAGCAAGTTGGGGGGGGGGGGGTGTTAAGACTCCTGACACTTCAATTATATAAAACAAAAGATCAAGATAAAGTTTGTTTTTTTTTTTTTGCTTTGGTACATTTTATTGGTACATTATATATGCACATCACAATTACACTCTACATTGAGAATTTATAACATTATATGACACAACATAATTCTCATTTTTCCCCTCTCCTCCCCACCCTAG
>PVIC010059047.1:0-10219 GCA_004025085.1 Thryonomys swinderianus | reverse complement strand
CCCCCCCACCCTTTTTGAGACAGGGTCTCGCTTTGTAGTTCAGGCTGGCCCTGAGCTCACCATGTAGCCCAGGCAAGCCTCAAACTCAGCAATCCTGCCTCTGCCTCCCAAGTGCTGGGATTACAGAGATGAACCACCATGTCCAGCACTGTGGTCCCGATTGCCAGTGGGCGTGAGTCACCACACCTGGCCTTGTTATGTGTGGTTACCAGGGATAGAACCAGGACCTTGCACTTGCTAGGCAAATGTTGGAACCATTGAACTAATCTCCAGCCCCCTTCTGATTTTTTGAGATAGCTTTTTGCTATTTAGTCCATGTGGTCCTCCAGCCTCGACCTCTCAATCCCTACGATGACAGGTGTGCACCTCTGTGGCCAGCATTTCTGTTTCTGATGCGCTGACAGCTCAGGCTCTGCAGGACTAGAGAGACCGCCCCTATAGGACTAGCCAACTCCTAGGGACGGCAAAGAGCTGGCCCTCCCAGGAGCCCTTTGCAGCACACCTCAGCCGGCTGTCACCTTCTAGGCCATGCCTGACCTGATCTGAGCAGAGCAGGGCCGGCATCAAAAAGAGACCTGGTGCACTGCAGAGCACAAAGCCCTTCTGCCCAGCAGACCCTAAGACTGTCTACCCTGCCTCAGCTGCTCTCTTCCACAAAGGCCTCAGGAACATTCCTGCTGGGTTTCTCCCTAACACTTCACCCATGCTAGCGCTTCCTGTGTGCTGTGTTTCCTGTGTCCTCCCCTAAGGAACTGTGAGTGACGAAGTGTCTTTAGAATGGCAAACGTCTAGATCTGTCGGCCTTACTGTGCCTGATGGACACTTTAAAGCCCAGGATTATTCTCTGGTGTTAAAACCCTTAGATGGTGAGGTGACAGGTGAAGGGGAATAGCTGTCCCGCAGCACCAGAGCGAAGCATCTGCATCACAGGCTCAGCATGAGGTGTGCTGCAGCCCTGTGGTCAGCCTCAGCCACACCAGCGGTGCTGGCCACTTGAGAGGTGTCACTTCGTTAAGAGCACTCGCCACCACACCCATGGGATGTGGCCAGGGAGCCTTTAGACATCGAGTGATGGGACTACAGAGTATAGAGGAACAAGGCAAATAATACCACATGAGAGCTGCCAAGCCAATCCAGGAGGCACTGGCATCTTGGAAAAGTCAGTATTAAAGGGGATGTGCTAGAACAAGGACACTGCAGGGCTCAGCATTCAGACACGATGTGCAGTCTCAGGCTGGACACTCCACTGATCACAGGGCATCTAGGACACCAAGGAAATCAACACACTAAGATGGAAGTTCCTGCAAAAGGAAGGCAGCTGTCACCCCTGAACACAGAAGGTGGTTTGATGGTGTGTGCAGCTCACACATAAGCGAACACATTGGTGATACATGTTTATATAAGTACATACATGTGCACATGTGCATGTACACAAGTACATGTGTGGTTACATGCCTAAGCAATTTCGCAAGGTTATACACTGTGCTCTCTGTGGTGGAGGTGTTAGGTTTTCATTGCAAATATTATTTTTCTTGTCTATAATTTTCATATTTTCTCCAATGATCATTTCTGCTCCTATAACAGAAGCATAAAAATACAAGTTTGAGTGCCGGGCGTGGTGGCTCACGCCTGTAATCCCAGCACTCGGGAGGCAGAGACAGGAGGATTGCTGAGTTCGAGGCTTGCCTGGGCTACATAGTGAGCTCAGAGTCAGCCTGAACTACAAAGCGAGACCCTGTCTCAAAAAAAAAAAATACAAGTTTGAAATCTAATTTTTCCTGTGAGAGCACAAAGATAAGAGGAAGAAAAATGAGTAGGGCTCTTCTCTACTCTCTGTCTCAGAGAGGCTGCCAGACCCCTGGCTGTAGCCATGTCCTGTCTGCAGCCACCTCCTGGAGCCCAGCCTTCTCCCTGGCTGCTGCTTCAGGGCACTGTGGGTTTTTATGAAAAAATACGGGCTCTCATGAGTTTTTCTTATAAAGCAAATGTATCCAAAATAAAAGACTGGCCATTATTCTTTTTTTTTTTTTTTTTCCTGAGGGTCTCACTTTGTAGTTCAGGCTGGCCCTGAGCTCACTTGTAGCTCAGGCAAGCCTTGAATTCAGCAATCCTCCTTCCTCTGCCTCCCAAGTGCTGGGATTACAGGCTTGAGCCACCAAACCCAGCCATTATTCTTTTTTTGGAGGAGGGGGATACTGCTGACCGAACTCAGGACCTTGCACTTGCAAGGCAGCGCTGTTAAGCTAAATCCCGGGCCTGAATTGGCTCTCATTATAAGACGAGGAAGTTCTCAGTTTTCTTGGCATCAAGATGTTCTTCTCTCATCTTTACCAAGACAGGCTCTAGATCTCACACAGCTCTTCACCTCAGTGTACAGTCTAATGAACTTGGGACTGGTAACCAGCCATGCTACTCACTGTGGTCCAGACTCACCCGCCCTTTACTCCTCAAAGTCTCCTGGCACAATGTTTGCCAATCTCCCCACTGGCCCTCCAGCCCATGGCAAGCACAGACCTACCTCATCATTAGTTCTGCATTTTAGAATATTATGAAATTTTTGAACATAAGGAAAAGTTGGAAGAAGATACAGTTAACACCTACTCAGTCAATCCCAAGGCACCATAGGAAGGCTGTTGCCTGCACCTGTCTATGTCCCACAGTCGGGTGTGTTTTCCTTCTTACCCACTTGAAAGGACATGCAGACATCAAATTTTACCCATAAACATGTCACAGTGCAGCTCTGAAGTGTAAGGACAAAAAAGTTAGCAACTTCCCCCCAGACTTCTTTATGAAGTTTACAGCTCTGCAAATTTCTGAAGTCCAGGAAGCACTGGCCGGAGCAATGCTTGTTTCTCTGGAATTCCCTGCAGTGAGATGAGGCTCATTTTTCATTTCCAAATCCTTAATTCAGCAGTGGCTGCAGGTGGCAGTTGGTGGCATGGTGCAGATATTCAGTAAGAGGCTTACCGGCTTCGGCAGCAGCTTGTCATCCTAGGGGCTTGCAAGGGCACACGTGTGAGGGAAACAGGCACACTCACTGATGTGGGTGTGCCGCAAAATTCAAATGGCCCTGCTGCTTTAGCTTTACTGCACAAAGAACTGGGAAGCTTGAGGCAATTGGCACACACGGAGTGCCAGGGAGCCAGGTCTTTAAAAGCTATGGCTGAAACATGCATGCTTTAGCAGACCCATCATTTTTATTTACTTCTTTTGTGGTAGGCGGGCTGGAACTTGGGCCTTGTGCTTCCGAGGTAGGAGCAGTACCACTTGAGCTAAATCCCCGGCCCTGATTCATTGTTTTTAGAACAGAGGGCTATCTTGAGCCAGGCTGGCTAGTATCTACTCATAAAGGCAATTCGTAGGCTCTCAACTTATTTAGATCTCCTCTATTGCAGCCCTAACAGGTTGCTGAATGCTTCCAGGGAGGAGAGATAACAATCTTTTCTGTATACCCGTTTTCCTTAAAACAGTGCAGGAAAATCCTGTTGGATGGAACTGGCTTTTTTTCTGCTTCTCTCCACTGCTCCAAATGAGTCAATGCCTCTGCCACACATGAATTCATCCATGATCAGCATGAGAGTGCTAGTCACATGGGCACAGAGATGCCTCACCTCCCTGGGGTCCGAGCTAGACAGACAACTCCTGTCTTCAGGCATTATGCTGAGGCCTTGGTGCTCCAGGTTCTGGGGACACACGTGGATGGTGCAGGTAGCCCAGGCAGCAGTCCTGGGCTTTCACATCCATGGTTGGATCCACTGTGTCTGGGAAACTGCCTTGGCTCCCTGCTGTGTCTTTGGTCTCTTCAGGACTGTACATGGAGCCCCACGGCCTCCTGTATTTATAGGTGGGAAGATCCTGGCAACAAGCAGCTGAGTCTCTGGAAAGGGTGATGTCCAGTGCAGGCAGAGTAGAAGGGTCCTAGCCACGGCTTCCTCTTGACCTGGGATGCTGACGTCAGCCTGCTGTTTGTTTCTTCACCCACTGGGCCCCACACTGCTAGGACCGATGATGGTGAGGGAGGCCCTTCAGCAAAGCAATGTGGAGCCAACATGGACCCAGGTCCTTGCCCTGCCTGTGGATGGCCTTCAAGACCTTGTGAGCCTCTGGAGGACCTATACAAAATTATGCAGATGTGGCTTTTTCTGGGGAACAGGCCCTCACTTTTCTTCAGATAGGTCCATTACTCATAGACCAAAAAACATTTTTATCTCTTTTTTTTTTAGGTGGAGTTAGAGGGTAGTCATACAATGCTGAGAACAAGATGCCACTACTGAACTGTTCATTTTAAAAATGGTTACATGAGGGCCAGAGATTTAGCTCAGTGCTTTCGGCACCTGCCTAGCAAGGGCAAGGTCCCTGGTTTGATCCCTAGTAACCACATACAACAATACCAAGCATGGTGTCTCACGCCCACCAGCGATAAGTACCACACATAATGCTGGGTGTGGTGGCTCACATCTGTAATCCCAGCACTTGGGAGGGAGAGGCAAGAGGATTGTTGAGTTTGACACTTGCCTGGACTACACACAGTGAGCTCAGGGCTAGCTTGAACTACAAAGTGAGACCCTGTCTCAAAAAAAGTTACATGAATGCCAATTCAAAAAATTTTGAACATGATGATCCAGTACAGACATAGAAAGCAAACTTTCTACAAGGTTTTTGTTTTTGTTTTTTTTTTGTGGTATGTGATGTTGATCGCTGGTGGGCGTTGAGTCACCACACCCAGCATTCTATGTGGTTACCCAGGATCAAACTCAGGACCTTGAGTTTGCAAGGCAGGCGCTAGAACCACTGAGCTAAATCTCCAGCCCTCTACAAGATAATTTTTACTTTTTTTTATTTTTTGAGACAGTCTTGCTTTGTAGTTCAGGCTGGCCCTGAGCTCACTATGTAGCCCAGGCAAGCCTCGAACTCAGTAATCCTCCTGCCTCTGCCTCTTGAGTGCTGGGATTACAGGCATGAGCCACCATGCACTGTGCTATGTGGTACTAATTGCTGGTGGGCCTAACTCACCACATCTGGTATTGCTCTGTGTGATTACCAGGGATGGAACTCAGGATCTTGCGCTTGCTAGGCAGGTGCCGGCCCAATTTTTACTATTCTTTTTTTTGCTTTTTGAGACAGGGTCTCGCTTTGTAGTTCAGGCTGGCCCTGAGCTCACTATGGTGCCCAGGCAAGCCGCCGCGAACTCAGCAATCCTCCTGTCTCTGCCTCCCGAGTGCTGGGATTACAGGCGTGAGCCACCACATCCGGCATTGTGGTATGCGGTGTTGATTGTTGGTGGGCATGTCTCCATGCCCAGCATTGTATGTGGTTGCCGGGGATCGAACTCAGGACCTTGTGCTTGCGAGGCAGGCGCCGGAACCGCTGAGCTAACCCTCCAGCCCAATTTTTACTATTCTTAAATTTATTTACTACTTTTGTTTTTTTCTGATAAGGTCTCACTGTGCACAGCGATCTTGCCTTACCTAACCTTTCCTGTGCTGGAATGACAGATATGTGCCACCATGTCTGGCTATTCTTAAAATTTTAAAAACTATTTCCCCTCCAGTCCACTTTTTAATTGGTTGTCTGGGGCTGTTTTGATTTCATATTTGCTGATTCAGTTGTAGTATCTATACTTTTTTTGGGTGGTCTGTTTTAGAGACGGGGTCTTCTGTGCTGTATAGGCTGGCCTTAGACATCTAGCCTCCTGACCTAGCTTCTGAGTGCCACTCTGCTCAGCTACCTCCCAAGTACCTACCCCTGACCTGGCCAATGACTCATTGTTTTTTAAAAACCATTGCACTTCTAGGTAGTTTGTTATGCAACAAAAGCTCACTAGATCCGAACTAAACCAATCATAAAAAACTTATCATTACATCACCAAAATCTGAAAGTAGGACTGGACAGTGTATGCTAGTTAGATACTACTAGTTCTAGCAGGTGTTGATTATCGCTGGTGTCCTGACCAGTTAGAGTTGTGTAGAGAAGTACAGGCCAAGTGACATGAGGTCAGCTTTAGGATACTCTGGGGGAGCATGAGAATAACCTGCCAAACTGCCAGGAGGTGAGTACACCGAGGCTCACTGTGGACCTGTTTATCTGTCCTGCTCTGGGTTCTCACCATGCCTACCAGTCAAGCGTGGATTACAAGGTCAATGTGGCCCACAGACAGGTCTGAGGTACAATAGCAAGTACAGAAGTATCTGGAACAAACAGACCAGGAAATCAGGGGCAAAGAGGGAAACCCACAGAAATCTGCAATGAAAGCCAGGGCTCCAGGTGGAAGCTAAGAATCACTGTGAAGGTCGGTGGCATGGGGTTGGGAGGGGTGTGTATTCTCCGCCCCTGGGCACCTGTATTTAACCTGAAAATTCGTGATTTCTAACATGCATGGGGCTTGTTCACATGGTACACAGCAGGGAGTGTATGACATGGCCAGGTAGCCTGTCCTTCCACATGGGCACCTGTGGGGGGCCCTGGAGGGCTCACGATGGAAGGCAGAGCTGAGGGCTCAATACAGCAGGAAGGTGCCCAGCTGGGGTCAAGGCCCAGTGAGGACCTCTTGCCCCACTGTGCCTTTTATGAAACAGGATATAATTCAGAGCATTACAGATTTGAGAACTACAGGCTCATCTCATTACTGTCCAAGGCACCTCAACAAGATGTCAGTGGTTTGTGAGAAGCCAAGTGTTCTTGGCAGGAGCTGGTGTCATGCTGCTATCTCCTGGTATCCTCACCAGGCTAGGAGCAGAGGCCACATTTCTGAATGTTCCATTAACAGAAAGTTGTGCCAAGATCTGTGAAGCCATACAGCCCTTGGCACTTGGGTGTTTCCCAGCTAACCCAGTCTGGGGTCTGAGAGGGGTCCATCTTGGCTCTCTGGGACCCATGCAAAATTCCCTGCTGCCTACCATGAAAGACCCAAGAGCTGTCTGACACACTGGTTATCATTGTGTATGGGGAAAGGGCCTAGGGAAGACAAAAAGCTATCAACATCTTTTAATCCTCAAAGCTTGAGATGTTTGTGTCTGTACCAAGCATGTCTGCAGTGGCTCAACTTCTCAGCCAGCCCAGCCTCCTGGGGAGAAGCTTGACTGGTGCTGGGTGTCAAGGTCTGGCAGAGTCCCCTGCAAGGGGGCAGCAGGTTCAGGCTCAGGTTGCAAGTTAGGTCGGAGGCATCAAACCATCCATTCTTGGGCACAGTGACTCGGGCCTCTCCAGCAGACAGCTTGAGGCAGTTCACACAAACCCTGTGAGCAGGGTGTTGCGGGCAGCCAGGGCACACGCTCACGCACAGCAGGCCAGGTTCCAAGATATGTTCCCGATGCCTCTGGTCTTTGTTGGTGTTTACAGGACATGTTGATCTCTGAGATAGGTGACATGACCCACAAAGGGACAGATACCAGGAAAGTATTCACTGTTATTTAGAGAAACTGACTAGGTCTCCTTTCTTCTTTAAGAATAAAGGGTGAGGGCTGGAGGGTTAGCTCAGTGGTTCTGGTGCTTGCCTCCCAAGCACAAGGTCCTGAGTTCGATCTGGTAACCACATACAATGCTGGGTGGGCGTGGTGACTCATGCCCACCAGCAAACAATACCACATACCACAGTGCCGGGCGTGGTGGCTCACACCTGTGATCCCAGCCCTTGGGAGGCAGAGACAGGAGGATTGCGGAGTTCGAGCCTTGCCTGGGCTACATAGTGAGCTCATAGCCAGCCTGAACTACAAAACAAGACCCTGTCTCAAAAAAAAAAAAAAGAAGGGCAAAATAATCACTGAAACACAAGGAATTTGAAAAGTATACAACAGAAAATTTTTTATTTACAATTAAAGTTGTTTGGCAACATAATTAAAATAAATAAAGGATGTGCCCTGGCCTGTGAATTTTATGTCCTCCCAAAACAAGCTCTCTGGATGGGAGTTGAGGAGAAACAAAGCCCAAGAAGAAGAGAAAGGGCGCCTCACTCCCCTCCACAATTCCAGCACTCACACCCTCAACCATCCAGAGAACAAGAATGGGAGGAAAAAATAAAGTGCAAATTACGACATGATAAAACGTGGCTGTTTCAGACACCCAGACACAGCACTGAAATCCTATACACAGGTACATGGTGAGGATAACTGGCAGAGAGGGGTGGGCAGGGTCAGCGCTACCAGCGCTGGGGTGGTACATTCAAGGCCTCAGATTCCTTGTCACCAGTATAAATGGGGTGTGCCCCTGTCTGCTGGTTAGCTGCAGGGATACAGGAGCACACTTCACTGGAAAAGTTGGCACTGTCCTCTACCTCATAACTTAAGCCGAATTGAGGTTTATTTCCTGACCAGGAAATGGACATGTGGAAGTGCTGGGGAGGAAACCAGAGGTTCTGAAGACCAGCCTCCAAGGACGTTTCAGCAGTATCAAGACGCAATCACAGGAGCCCTGCAGCCCCCCAGGCCCTATGAGCCTTCCCATAATCTGGCCAGAGCCCCAAGGCAAGGGTGCGTGCCAGGCCACAACTGACTTTGGAAAGATGGGTGTTCTAAGTACCAACACCCAGCTATGCATGGTGTACCTGGCACTGCTGCCCAGAGAGGAGGCCTGTGCTCCCCAGTGAGGTATGGAAGACCACAGCTAGTAGTGTTTCCTGCCCAGGTCGGGGCAGGAACCTAGGCCTCTGCAAGGAGGGACCACAAGGCCAGGCTGCTTGGGGGTGGACTCTCCCAGGCCATCCAGCAGCACCGCAGAACCCCACCAGAGGAAGGCCACTATGCCACACGTGCCCGCGCTTCTCGTCACCTCCAGGACAGGCAGGACAGCCTGAGCCCATGCTCCTCCTGAGTCAAGGCTGTGCCCACAGCACAGCTTTGCTGCTTTTGTCCACGCTGACAACGTGCAAGCCGGAGGGGGCCCATGCCACCGCGTTGATGGAGGAGCTTCAAGGAGAGACCAGAAGAGCATCAAGTTTGCAGGAGCTGAGCTGAATGAGACTGGCCAGCCACACAGGAGACCAGTGAATTTAAGGGTCCAGCTGGGCTCACCCATTAAGGGCAAGAGGATGCCTAAGAAAGCTGCGGGGCTTGGCCAGCTCACCCTGGGGAGCTCTGCTGAGTAAGCAAAAAGGGACCCACACATGTGCAATGACAGGGACAGGCAGCTGGAGGGAGCAGGTCTGTGGGACTGGCAGGAGGGCGTGGGGATGCCCATCAGGCAAAAGGCAAAGTCGGAATGGCAGTGCTTAGCACAAATCGATTTACTGACAGGGATCTCCAAGGGAGAGGGAGCCACAGAGAAAGAAGCCAGTTGCTCTGACCTTTCCCATCACCACTGTGCTACACTCCCACAGGCACCTGCTGCCATCACTGCCCTCTGCCATGTGGCGTGAGCTGGTGCTACCCCTTGGGGCACTCTGAGGTCCAACCCTGGCAAGGTCAAGAGACCTGGCAGCACACATGCTAACAGCATCCACCACCTCACCTGTGGTGCTTGGAAAGTGTCTTCTCCACCTTCCCTGTAAGCACACTCCAGACATAGAGCGAGCCCTCGGCCGAGCCTGCTGCCACGTAACTGCCATCAGGGCTGGAGAAAGCAAGGGCGCCAGAGCTATGGACTCTGCCAGGACTCTGCCTCCCACAGTCCGCTCCTCCCAGCACAGGGGCTGCACCTGGGGACACTAGGGAGGATGGGATGTCCCAAGGGGCCCGTTGGTTCCATCCCAGGGCTCCCGAGCCTTTCCCAAAAGCTCTCCAGCAGCCTGCTGAGCGAAGGAGAATGTGATAGCCCCTGAGGAGCCAAGACATGGACAGTGACCCTGAGGACCCTCCACCCCACCTGGGTCTCTGGGTTGAGCACTGGACATGTGTCACTCTATTTCCCTGGGAAGACAGCAGACAGTAACCAAAGTTATCTGTGTGTGGGGGGCTCACTACCAACCTGAAGACTACTCTGGTCCAGTCTGAGCCACACTTGAAGCCAGGTGCACTGAAAAAGACAGCAGCATGGTTGCCCATGCAGCACCTGCAGGACACAGGTAGCCCAGCCCTGCCTCCCGCCACCTCAGCTACCTGAAGGTCTGCTTCACGGTGCTGGTCCGCAGATCGATGACCTTCAGCAGGTCATCACGGGAGCAGCTCAGCAGCTCAGTCCTCTCGGGGTTCAAGTCCAGGGCCGTGATCTTCCCCAGGAGCTCCATCTCCCGGACCACACTCTCCGAGCTAAGGAAAAAAAGGTCTGCATTCTTCCTCCCACCAAGGGG
>PVIC010059046.1:0-10219 GCA_004025085.1 Thryonomys swinderianus | reverse complement strand
AGGAAGAAGTACATGGGGGTGCGGAGGGCAGGGTCAGCCAGGGCGAGGACGGTGATCAGGGAGTTGCCCAGCAAGGTGACCGAGTAGGTGCAGAGCACCCCCCAGAACAGGGGGACCCGGAGGGAGGGGAAACCTGAGAACCCCACCAGGACAAACTCTGTCACTGCTGTGCCGTTGTCACCGACCATGTCCCCGAAGCCAGACTGACAAGATCTGAAGGGGGCCTTGTGCACGGAGAGGGGCAGTGAGGTAAAGCTACGGGCCACAGAAGGAGAGATGTGAGAGAGCCCAACTCCCAGATCTCAGGCTTCGGACGGGTCGGCGCCTGCTCTGCTGGTGGCTCCTTCCCCAAAAATACTGTCTCTGACAAGAAGAAAGGGAAAACGAGGTAAAGGGGCAGCAATTCCTGAAAGATGGGTGTTTGAAGATCCCAGGATGGTTTTATCACTCCCCAGAGGCTGGCTTCTAAGAACAAAGTACTGGAAATGCAAGAACAGCTCCCCTTGAGAAAGAGCTGAGACACAGGCAGAATGTGGGAACCAGACAGAGTGGTAAAAGGAGACTATTAAAAAGTGGATCCAGGGCCAGAGATTTAGATCGGTGGTTCCAGCGCCTGCCTAGCAAGCACAAGGGCCCTGGTTCAATCCCGGCAGGCACATACAACAACACCGGGTGTGGTGGCTCATCCCCACCAGCACCCAGTACCACATACCACAGGGCCAGGCGTGGGGGCTCGCGCCTGTCACCCCAGCACTCAGGAGGCAGAGGCAGAGGACTGCTGAGTTCCAGGCTCGCCTGGGCTACATAGCGAGCTCAGGGCCAGCCTGAACTACAGAGCGAGACCCTGTCTCAAAAAGGAGAAGTAGATCCAGAGAAGGAGTGGGCATGAGACAGCAGCAAGAGAAGAGAAACAGACAAGCCACAGGATCAGAAACTAAATAGAGCGCCTATGGGGCTTTTGCCTGTAGAGGTCCGCAGGCCCTCGGAGCGCCCCTGCCCGGCAGCACATCCCAGCATCTCAGTCTCCCCAGAGCCTGATTCCCAGAGCAGAAGGTGAGGAGGAAAAACAAAGAAAACAACTCCAGTGTTTGGGTAAGATGCAGACTCCAGTTTCAGTGGTACTGCTGGTGGTTGTAACCCTCACGTTCTCTCTTGGCTGCTTTTGTCCATTCTTTACAGTTTTCCTCAGAGAAAAAGACACGTTCCCGGTTTTTACAACACCCTGAGGTCACCGCTGCGCGCTTGACTTCAGTCTCCTAGCTTCGCGCACTGCCCTCCCAGGGGGTGCACTGCTTGGCCTCCCAAGCTGCTTCTGGAATTTGGAGTTTGCATCTCACCACCACTTGCCCTGGGCGCAGGATATGAAACTGTGGCTTCCCCTCCCAACATCACCCCCAGCTTTCGATCCACAGCTGAACTTACCAGTATCACAAACCCATGGCCCAGGCATCTCCCAGAAACCCCGTGTATGCGGCTTTGACAGAATACCTAGTATGACCCATAACGACAAAGAATAGACAGAAATATCTGGGAGATCCGCAAAACAAACAGAAGCAGGAGCAATCGTAATAACAAACACTAACAAAACAAATTCTGAAAGAGCAGGAATCTGATTTCCAGCGTTTCCATATTATGTTATTTAAAACACCTAGTTTTCAATCAAATATTATGAGATGCAAAGAAACAAGGAAGGAAAGAAAAAGCAATTAATAGGGTTCTTTCCATGCAGACAGATATTGGACAATATAGACAATATTTTGCATAATTACTTTTATTTTTGTAAGGTCAGTAATGATTTCCCTTCTTTCCATCCCTGTTTTAGTAATTTGACTCTTATTTTATTTTTTTCCTGCTCAATGTTATTAAAACTTTGTCAGTTTTCTTGACGTTTTTCAGAGCCAACATTTTGTTTTGATTTTCTCTATTCTCTATTTATTTATACTTTAATCTTTTTTTCACCCATGATAGATTGAACCTCATCATTCTAAAATTATCTTCTTTGTTGGTAGTAACTATTTTTGTTTGAAACACTACTTTTACCCCATTCTAGTAGAGCCACTTAAAAATAGAGCCCTCAAATACATGAAGAAAAGACTAACAAAATAGTGTGTCAAATAGATAATTAAATGTAGTTAATTCAGAACTTCTATGTTCCACTTTAATTATTAGACAGAATGAGGCAGGAGGCCAACAAGGAAAAGGAGATTCAAACAGTGCTATAAATAAGACTTGATAGATATCTACAAAGTGATTCACCGAATAGCATAATGTACATTTTTTTCATGTGCACACTGAACATTTTGGGGGATAGACTGCATGTTAGACCATAAACTAAGTCTTAATTAATTAAAAAGAATTAAAGTCATACAAGGCATGTCGTCTGAGCACAGTGCAAATAACATGAAATCAACAAAAGGGAATTTGGAAACTTCACTATATGTAGAAATTAGATAACATGTTTTTAAAAAATTAACATGTCAAACAAGAAAATTTATATCTGTAGCCATCTATACAATGATCTATTCAAAATTTAAAATTTGTATTTTAGGACCAGAGATTTAGCTCAGTGGTTCCAGCGCCTGCCTAGCAAGTGCAATGTCCCTGGTTCGATCCCCAGTAACCACATACAATACCAGGTGTGGTGACTCACCCCCACCAGTAATCAGTACCACACTCCACAGTGCTGGGTGTGGTGGCTCACACATGTAATCCCAGCACTCGGGAGCCAGAGGCAGGAGGATTGCTGAGTTCAAGACTTCCCTGGGCTACATAGTGAACTCAGGGCCAGCCTGAACTACAAAGCAAGACCCTGTCTCAAAAAAATGGAAAAAAAATTAAAGTTGAATGATTTATATGAAAGTAGATGCACCTTTATGGATGCACATAATGTTAAGTGAAGTATCATACAAGCTACTAGTCACATGATTTTTCTTGTGGAGAAAGCCAAAATATAAATAAATTAAAGAGCAAAGGTAAAGTAAAAGACAATAGGAAATAGGGAGACAGATCTTTTACAAAACAGAAAAAAGCACAAGATGTAGAAGGAGAGTAGAATTAGAGAGAAAGGAATGAGATGAAAAATGTATTAAAATGTGTTATGTCCATGTACAAGTTCCCCAGTGGGAATGTAATTATTATTTACTATAAGCATGTACTAATAAAAATAAAAAGGCAAAAAATTAAGAAAAAAGCAATTGAAGACATAAGCCTAAAGAAAAACTCATACATGAATTCATAGTTGAATTATTCATAGTAACACAAAGCATAAACAACTTGAATCTTTATTAACTGAGTGGGTTAGCACAATAAAATATAACCATACACTTGTTATTACTTGGTAATTATTATGCTTTATGTCTAGATATGCACCCATTAGCTTGTAGGTGGGAGTTTTAGGAGGTGGTTGGACCTAGGTTGTGGGGCACTGCAATTAAATTGTATGATGTTGGGATTAAGACCCATGATTACTTACTGGTTGGTTTAGTGTAGCTCTGGATGTGGATAATGGGCCCACCTTGGGGCAACTTTTTGGCAACACGCAAAAAATGGGTAGCCTAGAAGGAATAAGACTATTTCTTTGTTGCTGCTTGCTGCAGCTGCTCACTGCCTTCTCCTTGCCACACCATGCATTGTTTCTCCTCTGCAGTGCTCCTCTGCCATGCCACCTCGCCTTGAAGCCAGCTGAGTATGAACTGAAACTTCATTTAGACTGAGCTAAATAAATTTTTCCTTCGTTAACACTGGGTGCTGGATATTTTGTCTCAGCAATGAGGAAAGTAACTATGATACAAATAAAAAAGACTGAAGTACAGATACACTCTAACATCGATGAATCTTAAAAGCATACTGAGTAAAACAAGCCAGTCACAAAATATAATGTACTGAATGACTTTTTTAAGAAGAGATAATTCCATGGAGAGACAGCAGGTGAGCAGCTGTGAAGGCTGAGAGAGGAAAGAATGAGGGATGACTGCTGAGAGATACTGAGTTAGTTTTCTGGAGCAATAAAAATGTACCTAAATTAGGTAGTGGTACTTGCTACACAATTTAGTATTTTAAAAAACCACTGAATTACATATGTTAAATGAACAGATTGTATGGTACATAAATTTTATTTCAATACAGCTATTTAAAAAGTGATAAAAACACAACCAGGCAAGAAAGTTTCCCTTCTTTACCACCGTACAATTTTTTAAATGGGGGAGGGGCCAGAGATTTAGCTCAGTGGTTCCGGCACCTGCCTCACAAGCACAAGGTCCTGAGTTCGATCCCCAGTAACCAGATACAACAATGCTGAGCATGGTGACTCACGCCCACCAGCAATCAATACCACATACCACAGTGCTGGGTGTGGTGGTTTACACCTGTCATCCCAGCACTCGGGAGGCAGAGGCAGAAAGACTGCTGAGTTTGAGGTTTGCCTGGGCTACACAGCGAGCTCAGAGCCAGCCTGAACTACAAAGTGAGACCCTATCTCAAAAGAAAAAAATGGGGGAAGCAATGATTTCTACCCTTGGATTAAAGGTTCTCAACTGAAACAATTTTGTTCCCCAGGTGCTATTTAGCAAAGTCAGGAGATAACTGGTAAATCAGGAAGACTGGGTACTACTGGCATCTAGTGGACACAGCCTAGGACTGCTGCTAAACATCCTACAGTACGTAGAACAAACCACACAGCAATGGGTGCCCTGGAGACAGATGCCAACAGGGCAGAGGATGAGTACGTCAGCCTTAGATGAAGCTCCACCAGCAAAGTTGAAAGTGCATACTGGGCTCCTGTATCTCGATCACAGGGGTCCTTTGATGCCATGGCCTCCCCTGTGTTGAGGGTAGTTATTTGATCTATGGTATCAGAAAACTCCCTATCAAGGCAATGGTAAGGCTGTGACCTTTCTAGATGTGTGTGGGAAATACTTCTGTTTGGTCCTAGTTCCAATAATTGTTACGCCTCCTTGAACAATCAGTCTGTTTTATCTCATAGACTCTTATTGTAGGTAATTTTTAGGTTCATTTGACTTTACTTTTATATTTACCTTTCTTTCTTTTAATTTATTCTCATTCCCTGTCTTTGCATTATTACTACTACTAATCTTTGCTTTATTGTGATGTTTTGTATTATGATGAGCCATATATTGTACAACTGGACTCTGAATAAATAAATATAAATTGCAGGTATCCCTTGCCTTTGAGAATTGAATAGAGAGAGGGAGACGAATCATCTGGCAGAGCTGTGAGGAGTGTGACAAGCAGTGGCGAGGCTGCCGTTATCTCCCTACAAGGCACATTCCTCCCGCTGCGGGGGCCTGGTGAGTGGCAAGGAGACAGTGTACGAGAGAACGGGGACCCCGGGCCAGGGGCCCTCCCTTCCTGAGTTGCCGTGTAGGACACTGAGGCCCGGTGGTGTTGGAAAGAGATGTGTTTTGAGAGAATTAGTAGATGTCGGGACAGAGGTGACAGGAAAAGGTGGCCCATGAGGCCGTGTGTTAGAAACTGTGTTCAGAGCCAATGACTTGATCGGAATTTTCAGGTTTCGCTTCCGTTCTTGTTAGCCAGTCGACTGGCTGCTTAGTTTTTCTGTGAATAAAACCTGGCAGAGTATCACCTGTGTTTGGCCTGACTGTAGGGTTGACGTGGGCACCAAAGAGAAAATGCAAGGAAGTTGCTCAAGAGCCCTATTTACTGCTCAGTTGGATTATTTTTCTTTTTTTATGTAGATGAATAAAAGTCACTGTGACTGCTGCCTCTGTCACTGCTGTGCAGTGCATGGAGATGTAACCATCGGCAGGCAGCAGGTAATCCCTAATGCAGAGGCACCAGGGGGCCCTGAAGCGGGGGGGGGGCAGGCCTGAGGAAGACGGGGAGACTCGGCTGAGCCCAGGGAATCAATTAAAACTCCCCCAGGAGCCACGGGGAGAAAGAAATTGTGAATCACTGACATGCATCTACATCGATGATGCAAGTTACTGCTTAGCCTTGCAAACTAGAAGAGTTCTCGGAGGACCAGGAAAACCAGCCCCTGTCTCACACTCTCTCTCTCAACGCCTTTCACACTGGTGAGGTCTTTGCCCAGCTATTTTCTACACAAAAAAAAAAAAGAAAAAGAAAAAGCTCAGTCCAAGGCAGCGCAGAGGTCTGGGCTCGGGGTGACCGCCTTTCTCAGCCTCATGGACGTTTCTTTTGCTTTGTTTTGCTTTTCACAGTCTCTAGGAAAGAGTTGACACAGCTCTAACTTGTTGGGTGTGTTCCGCCGTCTTCAGCTCCAACGTGGGGCTGTTTCATCTGAAAGTCTCTGAGGGCTGCCCATCGGCTCCTGGTCTCCATCGTCTCATACCCGCGGCACTCAACGTTTCCCCGCTCCACGCTTCCCCCACGTCGTGCCAGCAGCCCACCCTCAGACACTGCAGCGCCCCACCTGTAACGTACCTGCCTGGCAACCCCACCCAAGGTGAGAGAGGCTCCCCTGTGCCCAGACAAGCACTCAGCACCTGCGGCACTGATCCAGCACTGCCTTCGCCTTGCCCACAGACCCTCTGACTGGCAGCTGCCACTCCACTCCTGCCTCGCCGACCTGCAGACATTTCTGCCTGTCTCTGCCTGTGCCTTCTCCTCTCCTTCCAGAGTGGCATTTTGCACCCTGCGGGCTCCTAGCGCACGTGCCCGCTCCCCGCCGGGAGCTCGCGCGTCCTGCTGCTGAGGTGGCGTCACAGATGCCACCCTGACAGTGGAAAGGCGGGCGTTGTGGCTCACAGCCCTTCTGTATCATGATGGGACGAGAACAGACGTCTCCGGAGCAACCTCTTTTGTTGTGGGAACCCGAGAAAGAACACACGGAGTCACAGAATCGGGATAAAACAAGGAAGATTTTACTTGCAATGACCCAAAGCATTCCGAGAGCTTCGACCTGGAGCTCAGTTACACTTTCCCTTTTATAGGACTTTCACAACCCGTCGCCTCCTTCTCTGGTGATCTGGTTTGTTGAAATAGGCATTTTCAGTTCCTGCAAACAGCTATAAATGAAATCATCTCACTCAGCCAAGTGTGCCACCCCCAGGTCAGGTGTTATCTATAGGAAGCAATTTCAAAAAACTAGGAAACACCAGCAGGGGAACAGATGCTCCACGTTCTTTTACAGTTCGATTGCTGTAACTCACGGCGGCCAGGGCAAACAGCAGTCAAGGAAGCGGTATCTCGTCTTCTCTGTTCCTTTCTCTGCTACACTTTTTCCACTCCAGGTGCAGAACTATAACCAAGGCATGAGGGTGGCTGCTGTATTGGAGGCTCAGTTTACAGCACTCGGTTCCACTGGCCTTGGGGGCAGATACACTGTCTTTTTTTTTTTTTTTTTTTTTTTAGACAGGGTCTCGCTTTGCAGTTCAGGCTGGCCCTGAGCTCACTATGTAGCCCAGGAAAACCTTGAACTCAGCAATCCTCCTGTCTCTGCCTCCCGAGTGCTGGGATTGCAGGCGTGAGCCACCACGCCCGGCACTCAGATACACTGACTTTGAGTTCTGGCTCTGCCGCAGCCAGACTGCGTGACCTGGCTCCCGTCACAGCAGTTTCTTCATCTGTAGGGAACCATTATTCAAAGCCCTTCAAGTTGGGATTGAATGCATGACCATGTCCTACACGTGGCACATATTTTTACTGGTTTTAGCCCCGCCTTTAGTTCACTGCCTGATTTCAGGAACACAGATGAGTTTGTGTGACTTCAGTGTCCTCTTGCAAGATAAAGAGTTTGGGCAAGTAGAGTGAGTATATTCAAAACCCCTTCCTTTTACCGTCTCTTCTTGTACAGCGATATTCGGAGATTGGCCACACGGGGGCGATTGTAATCCTATTTGCATGTAATCTGAATTGTATTCTTCCATAGAACTGTAGATTTTAGAGGCAATTTTCTTTTTTGAGATAGGGTCTCCTTTTGTAGTTCAGGATGGCCCTGAACTCACTATATAGCCCAGGCAAATCTAGAACTCAGCAATCCTCCTGCCTCTGCCTCCCGAGTGCTGGGATTACAGGCATGAACCACCATGCCCAGCATGTAGTATATGGTACTGATCGCTGGTGGGCGTGAGTCACCACGCCCAGCATTGTTGTATGTGGTTACCGGGATCGAACTCAGGACCTTGCGCTTGCGAGGCAGGCGCTGGAACCACTGAGCTAAATCTCCGGGGGAGGCAAAATATTTTTAACTCAAGAAAATAAAAAAATCAAACAAGCAAACACACAACACGCCCCCCCCCCCCGAGGAAAAAAAGGCTCAAAACCAAAACATTTTCTGTTTTGACCTGTTTTTTAGAACCAACCACACCGGTTTTTATTTATGCTTCACTAGAATGGAAATTATAAATTGTTGAACATCATAGGGAGGAAACAACTCAAGTACCTAGCACTCTGCTGTTCTGGCAGCCTCTCTACCACACCCGCATTTGAAAAATGAGTAGTGATGATTGGAAACACTCACTATTGACCAATTTAGAAAATAAAATTGCTTGGGCCGGAGATTTAGCTCAGTGGTTCCAGCACCTGCCTCTCAAGGGCAAGGTCCTGAGTTCGATCCTGGTAACCACATACAATGCTGGGCATGGTGACTCACGCCCACCAGCAATCAGTACCACATACCACAATGCCGGGCATGGTGGCTCACACTTGTAATCCTAGCACTCAGAAGGCAGAGACAGGAGGATTTACGAGTTCGAAGCTTGCCTGGGCTACATAGTGAGCTGAGGGCCAGCCTGAACTACAAAGCAAGACCCTGTCAAAAAAAAAAAAAGAAAGAAAGAAAGAAAAGAAAACTGCTAATGAAATAGTTCCAAAGACATTAACTAGACAGAGTTGGTTTAAAATAAATTACATATTAAAATACAAAAATAAATTATATTATTCTGTTTTAATGTTTTATATATAATTTTTCTCTATTATTTGTGGACCTCAAATATATTTAAAAACACAAGAACAAAAATAATTTAACACCTGGCTGGAGGTTTAGCTCAGTGGTTCCAGCGCCTGCCTAGCAAGCACAAGGCCCTGAGTTCGATCCCGGTAACCACATACAATGCTGGGCGTGGTGACTCACGCCCACCAGCAACAAATACCACATACCAGAGTGCAGGGCGTGGTGGCTCACGCCTGTCATCCCAGCACTTGGGAGGCAGAGGCAGGAGGATTGCTGAGTTCCAGGTTTGCCTGGGCTACATAGTGAACTCAGGGCCAGCCTGAACTACAAAGCCAGACCCTGTCTTAAAAAAAAAAAAAATTTTTAAATTTGTCACACTTAATGAATATTGATATATAGTTAACTAAAGTATATTTTTGATTCAGTGATTCATATTTCCCTAGTTTTTACTTAATGTCCTTTATTCTAGTCCAGACTCATGCCCTTGGCAATATATTTAGTTGGCACAGATCCTTAGATTTTCAGACTTTCTTTGTTTTTATGACCTAGATAGTTTTGAGGAGTACTTACAGGTATTTATTCTATGAAGTTCGCTTTTCTTGTTTTTTGAGACCCTACAACCCCACCACCACCACCACCAGTTGATTTCTTGATAGAACCCATTGCTTCTGGAGTGAGATGGAATCTCAGTGGTGTTTTAACAGGACCAGTGATGCGGAACATTTTTTCATGTATTTATTTGCTTCTTTTACTTCTTAACCTGAGAAGTGTTTATTCATTTCAGGCGCACACTTTTGGACTGGTTCTTTAAATTTAGGGGGTAAGATTTTTTTCAGTTCTTTATATATTTATATATTAGTCTTCTATCTGAGAATAGCTGGTTTAAAAAAAATTCCACTAGGTTGTCATTTCACTCTGCTGGAGCTTAATTTTGTTGTGCAAAGGCTTTTTAATATGATATTCTTTGTAATATTTCCAGTGTGATTGGGGTTTTGTTCTTTGCCTACACCTTTGTCTCCAAGAATTTTACATATTTTATCTTCTGGTGGATTAAGTGTTTCTGTTTTTATATGTAGACCTTTGATCCATTTCACTTTTAGTTTAGTGCCTGGTGAGAGATATGGGTCTAGGTTTAACTTATAGCATGTGGGAAGCCAGTATTTCCAGCTCCATTTATTGAAGACATTATCTTCCAGTGAAAGTATTTGGTCCCTTTGTCAAAGATAAGATGGCTGAGTGCATTTGAAGTTTGCTCTGTATCTTCTTTTCTGTTCCACTGATCCCTGGTCTGTTTTTTGCCAGTACCACATTGGTTTTTTTTGTTTT
>PVIC010059045.1:0-10233 GCA_004025085.1 Thryonomys swinderianus | reverse complement strand
GACAGTGTCCCGCTTTGTAGTTCAGGCTGGCCCTCAGCTCACTATGTAGCCCAGGCAAGCCTTAAACTCAGCAATCCGCCTGTCTCTGCCTCCCGAGTGCTGGGATTAGAGGCGTGAGCCACCACACCCCACACTATAAACTTCTTTCTTAACCATAGAGTGAGTATCTGAGATACCATATGCCTTATTGTTAAAGAAGGATTTATACAGTGTCAAAAAATTTTTTACATCTCACTTTAACTTTTTTTTCTTGTATAAAGGAGAGTTCCTTTATGGTCATAGAAAAAATGGTTTAGAGATTATATTAATTTTAAAAATTAATCAATTGATTAATTCACAGATTCTAATTTCATTGTTCCACAATTTGAATTCAGATTATAAATCTCATTATTCCTTTATAAGCTTAGCAAATTCAAGCTGTCACTTTTAATGGGCTTCAATTAATAGTGGTTTCATTCTCAAATGTAGTTAATTAAATCTTTTTACATGTTTCAAATTGGGTTTATATATTTTATATACTATTTTTTTTACATTCTTCAATTTTCTGAATGACAGACTTTCTCAAATAATAAAGCCTCTTATATGAATCATATCAGTTAACCTTTTTTTTTTTTTGAGACAGGGTCTTGCTTTGTATTTCAGGCTGGCCCTGAGCTCACTATGGAGCCCAGGCAAGCCTCAAACTCAGCAATCCTCCTGCCTCTGCCTCCTGAGTGCTGGGATGACAGGCGTGAGCCACCACACCCAGCACTGTGGTATGTGGTTGATGGCTGGTGGGCATGAGTCACCATGCGCAGCATTGTATGTGGTTACCGGGGATCGAATTCAGGGCCTTGCACTTGCGAGGCAGGCGCTGGAACCACTGAGCTAAATCTCTGGCCCCTCAAATCAGTTAATCTTAAAAACATGGTGAATCTTAGGGCTGGAGGGTTAGCTCAGTGGTTCCGGCACCTGCCTCACAAGCGCAAGGCCCTGAGTTCGATCCCCAGTAACCACATACAATGCTGGGCATGGAGACTCACGCCCACCAGCAATCAATACCACATACCACAGTGGAGGGTGTGGTGGCTCACTCCTGTAATCCCAGCACCCAAGAGGCAGAGGCAGGAGGATTGCTGAGTTCGAGGCTTGCCTGGGCTCCATAGTGAGCTCAGAGCCAGCCTGAACTACAAAGCGAGACCCTGTCTCAAAAAGGAAAAAAAAAAAATGGTGAATCTTAGAGCCTAGTGAATATTCCAATACTATATTTAAAATCATTAGTTTCCACTTAAATTCATTAATATAAGCCACTCAATTACTGTATTTTAAGCTGTAGTTAAATAAGCCAAATTCTTGTTAATGTTGTATTAACACTAAATATACACAGATCACAGATTCTTCTGTAAATAAAATATTATTATGACATGTTTTCATCTTTTAAATACTTGTTAATGATTTATAACATAGTTATTGAAATAATATCTGATTTGAATTCAGATGTCTCATTGCTTTCTATAATTATCTTACCACTTTCAAAGGCATTTTGCTATTTCTTCTGATTAATTCAAGTAAAATTAAGCACATAGGTCTTTGAGGTTTTTCTGTTTGTGTTTGTCTATGGTGTTGGAGATGGAACCTGGGGCCTGGCACACTCTGGGCCAACACGACCGCAACATCCCCTGCACAGTTTTTAATAGATTTTCAACGTTTTGTTCTGTTTTGTTTTGAGACAAAGTCTGGCTTTGTAGCTCAGGCTGGCCCTGAACTCACTATGTAGCCCAGGTAAGGCTCAAAATCAGCAGTCCTCCTGCCTCTGCCTCCCGAGTGCTGGGGTTACAGGAATGAGCCAACCTTGCCTGGCATTGTTGTATGTGGGATCAAACTCGGGACCTTGTGCTTTCAAAGCAGATGCCAGAATCACTGAGCTAAATCCCTGGCCCATAGATTTTCAATTTTTAAGCCTACATTTCATAAAGCAGGAAACAGTGAGGACCCCAACACAGGTAACTTTTTTTAACATGAAGACAGGAACAAAAGCAGTTTTAATGATACCTGCAGCTCAGTGAGTGACTCCTGTCAATCTCAAAAGCCCTGAATAGAAGTCGGTGCTTCCTTATATACCTCTTTTTACCTCTATGAAACCTAACTCCATTGGAGTTTTGCTGGGCATATAGCAAGCAGGATTCACACAGAGTAGAGCAGTGGAGGGCGGAGAGCCAAGAGTTCTAGCAGGACTTTGAGTCCATTACGCTCCATTGGTGACAGCTTACAAAAGTGGTTGTGTCTACTCAGATACATTTTACAAAAAGCACAGTTAGCTAGTTTATCTGCAGTTCCCTAATTACATAATTAACCCATAATTGCCCAATTCCATATGGAGGGGCGGTCTCCTCTCTCAGTCTCATGCTCCCTATCTGAGTAGGCATATGCATTAGTGTGTGTGTGTGTGTGCGTGTGCATGTGTGTTTCCACATGTACACATGGGTGGTAGCAGTAGAAAATGAGCTCTCAGATTTTCAGAGAAGCTGACAGCAATAATGTTCACCAATAATAATACTAGTCATTAAAGATAGTAGGATGTAGAGACATATAGTCTTCTTACTTGAAACACTTTTCATTAAAATAATATTTTGGAAAGAATGTCTTTTATTTTGGTATGGACATGGAACAATGTACAGATCGTATTGTCAGACAAAAAATAGAGATTCTAAAATATACATATGGTGTTACTTTCTTTTCAGAAAAATTTGTATAAAAATTTAATGTAATACAATATATGTGATCTCAAGAGATACATAATAAATATTAAAAACTGTTAACCTCGGGCCGGAGGGTTAGCTCAGTGGTTCCAGCGCCTGCCTTGCAAGTGCAAGGTCCTGAGTTCGATCCCCGGTAACCACATATAATGCTGGGTGTGGAGACTCACGCCCACCAACAATCAACACCACATACCACAATGCCGGGCGTGGTGGCTCACGCCTGTAATCCCAGCACTCGGGAGGCAGAGACAGGAGGATTGCTGAGTTCACGGCAGCTTGCCTGGGCACCATAGTGAGCTCAGGGCAGCCTGAACTACAAAGCGAGACCCTGTCTCAAAAACAAACAAACAAACAAACAAACAAAACTGTTAACCTCTCAGGTAAGGCTGGAATGGGGACTATAAAGATAATCTCTAGCAGCCTGGAAGAGAAGCTCCACGGTCAAGTTCAGAAGGAAGCTGTTGAGTGGGGCCCCCTAAAAGCTCCAGGCTCTTTCTAGCTTCATTCCCACCAACCTCTGGGTACATCTTCCACATTTCTAGTCATAAGATTGTCCGTTCACCTCTAGTCATTTTCCCCATGTTCCAGTCAGGAATAAGATAGAAACAAACAGGAAAAGATTTGCACCAGGTGAATTTATCTCTTCTCTGGGAAAGTGTAGTTTCCCAGAAGCCCCTCCCAGTAGACATAAACTTGTCTCTCCCTAGCCAGTATGATGTAACACGGTAACCAGCGGCTGCAAGGGAACCTGTGGAGCCCGGCTTTTCAAGTGCACCGATGCCTCAGACATAATCAGAGTTCTTTCATGTTAAGAGAGAAAAGACATGTTTCTGTATTGTTTCTATTTTTACATGGGTGTTCTATGTATTTATGTAATGTGGGAGGGCCTTCCAGACAGAAAAAAATAGCTTGATTTAAAATATCTATGTAAATATTTTAATATAATTGTATGTGACTCTATTTTCAGAAGATAGATAACGCCATGATAGATTTAGAAGATAGAAAGCTGCCATGAATTTCCTGTGCAATAGAACTCACTGTGTTCAAGATACAATGATTAGAAGAGGCTGAGATAGAACCCAGACAAATCTCCCTGTAAGAAAGACAGATTGAGTTCCTGGGAGAAGAGAAATTACCAAAGAAAGAGACTTGCACCAGTACAAGTGAAAACCAATCCAGATTTGCAATTTCTTTCAAATTATTTCTAAAAATTTTATTTTCCATTTAACTGCTAACATTAATGCACTGTAAAAATTTCAAAAACTTACCCTCAGCCATTCCATGGGCATTCTTAAATTTAAAGGATTCTTATCCTTTCAGCACCCAGCCTTTTCACCTATTTGCAATCTCAAATGACTTTGTACTTTTTAAACTGGAAGCCATTTATTACACTCATTTATGATATATTTATTTGCATAAGCAAAAGAGGATTGTGATCCAAAGGACTGAGGTCTGAAAGGATAAACAGTGCAATGTGTTTGCTTTTGTTATTTTCTGCAAAATTCTATGTATGAGAGTAAACAATAGGGTTTTCTCAGTTTTTATTTTCCTTCTTGTATTATTATCTTTTGAATAAGGAATTCTTCCCTTGAGTTGGAAGGGAAGGTTTTGTGGGGAGATAGAACCCTCCTCCACTGTCAGTGGCAATGTAGACTGGTCCAACCATGGTGGAAATCAGCATGGAGAGTCATCAGAAAACTAGGATTAGAGGTCCCATTTGACCCTGCTCTTTCCCGGCTCGGTATATTCAGGAAAAAATTAAAAGATCATACTACAGCGACATATGTGCACCCATCTTTATAGCAGTTCAGTTTGCAATAGCTAAACCTTAGAACAAATCCCCATCAGCTGACTAAAGATGTGGTTTCCATAAAATGGAGTATTACTCAGACTTGTGTTTTTTTATTTTTTTCTTTTTGGTACTGGGTACCGAACTGAGGGCCTCATGCTGGCCAGATAGGCCCTGCAGCACTGAGCTACGTCACCAGGTGCAAAATGAAGTATTACTCAGCAATAAAGAATGATCAGTTAGAGACATTTAAATGGATGCACACTTATAACTGAAATATATATGACACACATGTGGAAATACCATATCATTTCTCTAATGCAAGAAACTGAAAGTGTAAATGAGATCTAAAATGTATAATAAGTATTGTAAAATAGGAAGAAAATTTTCAAAAGAGGAAGAGCAACTGGGAAGGGGGAAGAGGAAAGCAAAGAAAGAAAAGAAAACATTTGGTAGTAAAAAAGATAAAGTGGATAAAATGGAAATGAAGCTTATGTATACAGGGCTGTGAAAGGGCTGAAGGGAGGGCAAGGGAAGAGGAAAAATGAGAATAATGATATATTACGTACAAGTACAAATTCTAATGCTGAATATCTAAAATGTACCAATAAAGTTAATTTTTAAAATTTGTTTTAATTGCTACATTTTATATGTGGTTTTATTGCTACATTTTATATATATATATATATAAATATATATATAAAATATTTATATATATATATATATATAAAATGATCACACTCAACATTGAGAATTTGTACCACTATATTACACAATTTAATTCTCAGTTTTCCCCATTCCCCTGCCCATCTTACCACTCCTGCCCCATACATGCCTAAGCTTTACTTCCCTTTTTTTAACCATCAAGTTTTTTTCTTTCCCTTCTTTACTTACTCCTACCTCCTTTTCCCTTTGGATAATTTATATTTTCCAATAACTATGATACATTTTATAACTCAATAAACTCAATTCTAAAAAGAGAAAGAGAGAGAGAGAGAGAGAGAAGTAGCTGCCTGAGGTGAAGCCACATAAGTTTATGGTGAGGCTCAGTGCCCTGGGGAAGGGTCAGGGCCAGGAGCTGACCAGATGAGGCGGCACCATAAGTGAATAAGAATCCTCCACAGAGTGAGATTTCAGAAGACGTGTTACTCAGAAAGTTTCTCACTGTACCTGTTGATTTCTGGTGGAAAGTAGTTTTCCCCTCTATGTGTCTGAGGAAAAGCAATCAATTGACAGATGTGCCTAATGTAATGAGGGAGCCACGTCTGTGACTGGACTGAGGAACAATGTTTTAAAAGGTTTTTTTTTTAAGCTCGTAAACTGAATAATATTTGCACAGTATCCAGCAGTTAAATTAGTGCTTGCGAACACTTCGTTTCCCAGAACCACTTCCGACACTAACCAAGACTGCGGCCCTGAAACCATGTTGCACAACACTGGACCCAGGCGGGAGAACCCACCTCAAGCACTGGCACGTGGGCCAGAGCTGCGGGGGCTGACAGAAACCACTTCTGAAAACTCAAACAAGAGTCAGGTGCAGGGTTATATGCCTCAAATATCAACAGTGACAGGAGGATTGCCATAAGTTCAAGGCCACTAATGAGACCTCGTCTCAAAAAACAAAACCAAGAAAATCAGTTAGTATATTTCTGTTTGCATTCTCCTTTGTTCTTCTATTCAAAAATTAATCAAGGGCCGGAGGATTAGCTCAGTGGTTCCGGCGCCTGCCTCGCAAGTGCAAGGTCCTGAGTTTGATCCCTGGTAACCACTTACAATGCTGGACATGGAGACACTCCCACCAACAATCAACGCAGCATACCACAATGCTGGACGTGGTGTCGCACGCCTGTAATCCCAGCACTCGGGAGGCAGAGGCAGGAGGATTGCTGAGTTTGAGGCTTGCCTGGGCTACATAGTGAGCTCAGAGCCAGCCTGAACTACAGAGCGAGACCCTGTCTCAAAAAAAAAATTAATCAAGACACATTTTATCAGCAATATCTAACATTTTGTCAGTGTATCAAACTCCAATACCATTCATGTATTTCATAGCACTGAGAATGTGTCACTAGTAGGATATTCATTATAAAATCTTTGTTAAATATAGTGATTATTTATGTTCACTCTTCTCTAAGACTCTCCTCCTAACTCTGGCCATTGGTGCCGTGCTTCTCTGATCTGCTTACTCCTGAATGCGGGCAAGAGCTTTAGCCTCTATTCTGTATCCAATGAACATTGAACTGCCTTTGCCGTATCCTAGAACTCTTTCACACATATTTGATCAACTGACTCCCCTGATTGAAAACCTTTGATGATTCCTGTACTAATTACTCTTCCCATCACTAGGACAAAATATCCGATGCCTACAACGTAAAGGAAACTAAGTTTATTTTGCCTCACAGTTTTCAGATGATTCCATTCATGATTGATTGGCTCCATGGCAGAAATGGCAAGGCAGAAGAGCAGGTGGACAGAAAGCCCAGGACAAGAAGATACTCTTGTCTTGCTCCTGTGTAGAGTTCTTCCCTCAGTGGGAAAGGAGATCAGGAGTACAATCAATTGCAGACAGATAACAGTTCCACCAGCTGGTGGCTGGTAGCTGCTCATAACCTACCAGTTGATGTCTGGTAACTATCAATTCAGTAACTGATAGGACTAACAGCTGGTGGCTGATAGCAGAGTTTATTAGAATTGCACAGGCTTGAATAGTGTACATGTGAAAGTAGTGACCATAATACCTGGCCTTGGGAAAAGAAGAGGGAAGATTACCTAAGTACAGGTAATGTCTTAAGCAGATTACAAAGAACATTTTATAAATCCCTGAAGAACATCTGATGTAGCATAAAATAATCAGAGAGGAAGGAGCATAGAGAACAGAATGGACCTCACACCTACAAGCCACTTTTGGCTAGGGCCCCAGTGTTCCTGGGATGAATTGTGCAACAGCCACAAGTTCTCACGTGACCCTGATACTACTGGAGACCCGCTTCTCCCGACCAGGCTTCATATCCTAATAGCACATCCAGACGTGACCTATCAGTTAATCTCCTGATGACTATAGTTCTCCTGAAATCCAAACACATTTTCAAAACCCTACCTCTGAACACATGAGATTTTGGGGAATGCTTTAAACAATAGTAATTTATCATTGAGGAAGAATATACACCAGCTACTTCTCTGGTCACTCCAGCCTCTATAACATGGATATTCCTGCACTACCGCAGAACCCTGAACTTCATTCCACACTGTCTCTAAACTCTGACTTAAGGTATCCTGATATCATGTCTTTTAACCTTGGAAGTTTTTCTACATCATCATCTGAACTTGCTCCTCCTCTATATCTCAAAAGAAGGGTTTTTTTTCTTTTTGTACCTCTGTCACAATCATTCTTGTGATAGATATCTTTATGTATAATTTTCCCTATCAGTTTAAAACTTAGGGGCAGAATTGGTGTATCATTCATATTCCCCATTCTTCTTGGACAATTTTCCCATGCAAACTACAGCATAAAAAGGGGTTCCTAATTATACACAATCTTTTAGCCTCTGTACCTGTGGTAACAATAGATTGGAGCAGGAGTAAATACTTGACCTCCACTAAGCCAATCAAATTTTCTCCTTCTGAATTTGGACGTGCATCACACACATGCAGGTACACACACTCATGAACAATCTAGTTGTCTGGTCAGATACCCTTGCAGTGTGAAGCTACCATTTGGGAACAGAGCCCCAATGGGTCAAGTACAAATGGGTGAGAGAATGGAGGAGAAGAATTACAGAAAGCAAAATGAAATGGAAATGCGACAGAGAAAAGACTCCATCCAGCCAAACAGAAATGAAAACAGATCCAAGAGAATATGTGAACTGGGGCTGCAGAAAAAAAAAAAAAGATGTGTAATAACTTTCCATTTTTAAGACTTGACTCTCTTTCTGGTCCATTATCCCTCACATAAGCAGATGTGAGTTCGAATGGTCATTCTCTGCACCTAAGCTTCTCTTATTCATACAGTCTAGCATTTGGTTATGATCCTTAAATGTTTATTAAATTTAACTCTTAAACAATATTGTGTTGAATAGAATTTCCTTGAGTGGAACTGTGACCAAGCCTCTGAAATACAAAACATCAAAATGTCATGTTGACAGCTGGTAGTTATTCCCACTGGGCTGACTTTCCAACACACACAAGATAGGACAGAGCTTTCCCCACTGTTTCAAAATGCCTCATAAATATTACATTAAAAATCAAGAGCCCTTTCACCAGAGCCATATACATTTATTACCAATGCTATTAAAAGTGAGTAGCTCAACATTTTATAACATTCCAGATTTTTAGTTACTTTGAGGTTAACTTGATATTGATTGATAGAATGAGCACTATTATTGGAAGGCTACATATAAAATATTTACAAGCAGAAATATGGACTGAATTAGTTCCAAGAGATTTTTGATTAAGATTTATAGAATTCTATCTTTTCTGATCTTACTAATAGGGCCAAAGTAAGTTTCCATTATAGCTGGACCCTGCAGAGCAGATCAGAATTGACCTCCAGGAAAATCTGACCATTTAGATATTTTCATTTTGAAGCCCTTTTCTGAACTGAAATAAATAAATTATAGGCTAGTCAATGTTAAAATAAGAAATACTTTAAAATTGATATTTAATGCATGTATAACATAGGACTATATTACTAAAAGAATTTAAGAATATATTTTTCATACCTTACAAATATTACCTGTTTTATACATCCAGTTAAGTGTACACATGATCAGACATTTAACACAGTACATGCCCATTGATGTATGCTCTTCAGCAGAACAATAAATATTTAAAGAGTAGTGTGACTGTATCATTCAATAAAAAGAAAGATGTTGTTTTCCATATTTCTTGCCTTTCCTCTTTTTTACTTTATTTTTTAAATATGGATTTGTATGGCTACCTCTTCAGAGGAGAAGGAAATGAAAACCCAAGTCATTTAGGCCAAAGAAATAGAAGATATTATCTTTCTCCAATTCTTTATTTCTGATGGGGAAAACGAGTCAACTAAAAAAAATTATGCTAGTGTAGGTTGAAAGAGTTGCTGTTGAACAAGAAATTAAGCAATGATACTTATTTTCCATATCTACATTACATATGCAAAGACACCTGTGGAATTCATTTATTGAAAGCAATCTGAGTAGACTTTATGGGCTTTAAAGTGGAAAGGAAGAAATTAGCATCTTTGGGCACTAAAGAAGTGCAAATCAAACAACACTGAAATTTCAACTTATACCAGTGAGACAATATTATCAAGGGTTCAAAAAGCAAGAAGTGCTGGTGAAGTTGTGGGGAAAAAGAAACCCTTCTACATTGTTGATGAGAAGGTAAACTAGTATGATCACTATGGAAAGCATTATAAAGACTTTTCAAAGAACTAAAACAGAAACCCCATTTAATCCTAATATACTTTTTTGGGTATCGGGGTATCAAGAGATTTAAAAGCATTTATTATAATGATATACATAAACCCATGTGGAGCAGCACAACTTATAACAGCTAAATTTTGGAAGTGGCCTACATCCCTATCAATAACTGAGTGAATTTAAAAAACGTGGTACATATGCCCACAATGGAATTCTACTCAGCTATAAAAAGGACAATTTTGAGTCATTTGTAGAAAAATGGATGGATCTTGAGACCATAATACTAAGTGAAATCACCCACAGAAGATTA
>PVIC010059044.1:0-10218 GCA_004025085.1 Thryonomys swinderianus | reverse complement strand
AGGCTGGCCCTGAGCTCACTATGTAGCCCAGGCAAGCCTGGAACTCAGCAATCCTCCTGTCTCTGCCTCCCAAGTGCTGGGGTTACAGGCATGAGCCACCACGCCCGGCACTGTGGTATGTGGTATTGATGGCTGGTGGGCGTGAGTCTCCACGTCCAGCATTGTATGTGGTTTCCGGGGATTGAACTCAGGACCTTGCGCTTGTGAGGCAGGCGCTGGAACCTCTGAGCTAACCCTCCGGCCCAACAATACAGTTCTTTATTGAAAGATAGAGTTGGTACTTAGCTAGCTTTTGCACAGGTGTGACCTTGTGGTTGTGTGCTGCTGGTGGTGAGGCAGAGCTGGGCTCACATTCCATCAGATTCAGAGCACACGTGTAGTGCTTGGGTCATTGGATCGTCTGTCTCTTGTAGCAGATTAGATAGAATTCAAAGCTGAAGAAAGCTGCTCCCAAGCGTAAGTCTCTGGGTGGCTTGGCTCAAATGCTGAGACCGAGGGGCTGTGTGCCAGCTGCGACAGGCGTGCTGTAGGTTGTCACCACTGCGCTGGGTTTTTGTTTTTTGCGGGACCAGGGATTGAACTCATGACCTTGCACTTGCAAAGCAGGTGGTGGTACCACCATTGAGATAAATCTGTGGCATGCCCTGGTTTGTTTGTTTGTTTTTGTTTTTTGAGACAGGGTCTTGCTTTGTAGTTCAGGCTGGCCCTGAACTCACTATGTAGCCCAGACAAACCTCAAACTCAGCAGTCCTCCTGCCTCTGCCTCCTGAGTGCTGGGATTACAGGCATGAGCCACCACGCCCAGCACTATGGTATGTGGTATTGATGGCTGGTGGGCGTGAGTCACCACACCTAGCATTGTATGTGGTTGGATCAAACTCAGGATTTCGTGCTTGCAAGGCAGGCGCTGGAACCACTGAACTAAATCTCTGGCCCTGCCCTGGGTTTTTTAAACAGGTTTTGCTCACCAGAGCCTGGAGCCTGGTTGTCTTTCTTTTGTTTGAGACAGGGTTTTGCTTTGTCGTTCAGGTCAGCCCTGAGCTCATTATGTAGCCCAGGCAACTCAGCAATCTTCCTGCCTCTGCCTCTCGAGTGCTAGGATTACAGGCATGAGCCACAATGCCTGGCACTGTGGTGAGTGGTACTGACTGCTGGTGGGCGTGAGTCACCATGCCTGGTATTGTTGTATATGATTACAGGGAATCGAACCAAGGACCTTGTGGTTGTTAGGCAGGGGCCGGAACCACTGAGCTAAATCTCTGTTGGCCTCCTCCTTTCAAAAGCCAAGCCACAAGCTCAACATTACCTCCTGCTGGAGCTGGGGCTGCAGAGGGACTGCTGGGCTGAGAAAGTCTGCCCTCACTCTCCCACAGAAACTGTTTCAGGGGCATGTGATGTCAGGTCTTTTATTGCTTGTGTGGGATGACTACCTGTCTTTTAGTGTTTGAGACAGGGTCTTGTTATGTAGCCTGGGCCTTCCTCACACATGTGTCAGTCCTCTTGCCTCAGCCTCCGAAGTACTGGGATTACCGGGGTTCACTGTCATGCTAGCTCTGGGCCCTTGGTTACAAACTGACCAAGTTCTGGGTTGTGAGGTTGGCTATGGGCACCTCCTGTTCACACCACAGACACATAGAGCCGGCAGGAGGCACCCTTGCATCCAACCCAGCGGGCGCAGGGCGGCCTAATCTCACACTCCTGAGCTGGGCCTGTGTGGGCTTCCAGGCCTGGCAGCCTTCGCTCGCATGGGCATGGGCCACGGAGGTAGCTGAGGGTGCCTAAGCTGAGTCTGAGTGCCCCGCGTCCCCTCCAGTGCAGATCAGTCTGCCCCCCAGCATGCGCATGACGGCTCCCGACGGCACCATGTACCTGGCCGTGCAGATGCATTACCATTGGGGTGGCGCGTCCTCCGAGATCAGCGGCTCCGAGCACACTGTGGATGGCATCCGCCGGGTCATGGAGGTGCGTGAGGACCAGCGGGTTCTTCTCCCTTCCTCCCTGTGTCCGAGGCGGGTCTCACTGTCCCCCAGGCTGGCCTCGAACTGGCAGTGTACTCTGTAGCCTGGGGATCCTGTCGGCCTGGCGCCTGGCGGTGCCACACTCCCCGCGCTGTGTGCTCCCCTTTGGGGGCCAGTTCCGTCCTGGTGGGTGCAGTCTGAGCTCCGCTTTCCTGGGGGTGGTGTGAAGTCTGTCCGAGCTTCCGACAACGGGCACCTGTCTCGCTCCCGCAGATTCATGTGGTTCACTACAATGCAAAGTACGAGAGCTACGACGAAGCCAAAGACGCCGCGGATGGCCTGGCGGTGCTGGCCGCCTTCGTGGAGGTAGGCGGTGCCCTGCCTGCTGCGATGGATGGACGGGTAGACCAGGGTCTTCCACACGTCCTGGGCTCCATCGGAGCAGACTCTTCTTGAGCCCCTGAGCCCCCTTCCGGGATGTGAATCTTGGGACAGAGGAGGCGGGAAGCACAGAGAGGTGACCTGAGGTGTTCAGGGCAGAAGGGCAGGGCAAACCTCCAACCAGCCAAAGAAAACAAATCCATTTCAAAGGGATCCCAAGGGTGGGATTAGGGCTGGGTGGCTACAAGTGGTTAGGAATTGAATTGTCAAAAGTCAGCATTAAGTTGGGTAAAATCATTAAGAAACAAAAAACCCAAACAACCATTTCCACAACACCACAAAAACCAAAGTCAAAACAAGACCAAAACTCAACCATTTCGGTGCTCTGGAAATGGGCCAGGCCACACAACGAATTAAGCATTTATTAATGAAAGATGGCTGTCATTTAAGCAAGAACTTGGGTGTCCGTGGGCTCTTCACCCAGGCTGTCCTCATTCGCCGACTGCAGGCTCCGGGTGGGTTTGCCAGGTGATATAGTCGGGACAAGATACACCCGCAGCCTAAAGGAGGACAGGTTTATCTTGGCTCATGGTATTCAGAGGATTCAGTTCTTAGTTGCCAGCTCCAAGGCAGGAAGGGCCTGTGAGGCAGAGATACTCCCTTCATGGCACCCAGGAAGAAGAGGGCGAGGGGAGGAGCTAGGAATGAGATAACCTATCCAGGCCATGCCCATGACCTGCCTAGGACCAGCCTCTTCTAACCAGGCCCCGCCTTTCTGTCAAGGCCCCGCCTCTTCCGACAGGCCCTTAGTCCTTACAGCTGCCCACGGGCAAGCGCATCTCTGGTCAGGTGCTAGGAAAACATACAGTTGCGCCCTCCTGTTCCAGTTGACTGCTCCTCCTTTCTCCTCCAGATTGAGGACGATGCAGAAAACACGTACTACAGCAACTTTATCTCCCACCTGGCCAACATCAAGTACGCAGGTAGGACATGAAGAAGGGACTGAGGGCACTTATGAGGTGGGCCCAGGGTGGGAGAAGGAAGGGAATCTACTAGCTGGCCGAATCCAACACACCATGCCCTGTCCCAGTAGGGCACACGGGCTCTGACCCCGCAACCTGGAGCTGGTCACAGGCACCGTGAGCGGTGTCTGGTAAGAAATCGGTGTCACAGCGGCAGGCTTGGCCGCGGCTCCCCCAGGATCCTCCCTCACTGCGGCACACTCCTATTTACTGCTCTTGATGCTTTCTGGAAGTCCCATTTTGTGTCTTTAGTCGCATAGCCCTGGCTGTCTCTGACCTGAACTGATTTGAAATGATTAATTTTCCCGGTTATCCTGACTTTGGGGAGGAGCCAGTACTTGCCTAGGGCTAGATCTGGTAAATCAGGAGGGGGAAGACATGCAGTGATGCTTTTATCGTCCGCCTTACTGTTGGATGGTGCTCAGCAGTGGCCTTCAGTGGTTTTTGGTCACCCCAGACCCGAGAAAGGACTTCCAGAACTGCTTGGGAAAGAGGTGAGCGCGGTGTCCGGGGTATGCTGTCCCTAATGACTCTCGCTCTCCATCCTTCTGCTCAGGACAAAGCACGGTGCTCAGTGGCCTCACTGTCCTGGACATGCTACCTGAGGACCTCTTCCACTACTACACCTACGAGGGCTCCCTGACCACCCCGCCCTGCACGCAGAACGTGCGCTGGTTCGTGCTGGCCGACTCCGTGAAGCTCTCTAGGGCACAGGTAACGCCCACCAGCACCGCTGGCCCTGCCAGGCTCAGGGCACTGAGACGGCCCCTGGGTTCTGCTAGAGCTGACACCTGGGGATTGGTGGTGTTGGACATATGCCAGTCTGCCCAGCCACCCAAGTGACCATGGGTGACCTCACCAGTGCTGTGGCAGAGACTGTAAACCCAGGGGAACCTATGGAATCTTTTCACTAGTGTGCACTGAGGCTCGTTACCTTCTTATGTGCATCGAGAACATTTTTTCACATGGTAGAAAGACAGCCTGGGTTCTGTTACCCAAAGTCACCCTGGAATTCAAGAGTCAATCTGTAGGTTTGATGTTAAAGCAAGAGAACCTTTCACAGATGTAATACAAATAAATTGCAGGTAGTGCAAACCTGTAACCCCAGCACTTGGGAGGTTGAGGCAGGAGGATTGCAGTGAGTTCAAGGTCAGTTTGGGCTACACAGTAAGACCTTGTCTCAAAAACATAAAAATAAACAAAACAAAACCAAAATCAACAACTTTCCACTAAACACATCACTATGAAAATATAAAAAATAAAGAGAAGCCAGGCATGGTGGCTCACACATGTCATCCCAGCCCTGGGATGACCCCTCCTGGTTGGGAGGCTGATCCAGGAGGATTGCTGTGAGTTCCAGGCCTGCCTGAGCTACATAGTGAGTCAAGGCCACCCTGGACTACAAAGAGAGACACTGTCTCAAAAAAAAGACAAAGAGCGGGGCATGGTGGTTCACACCTGTAATCTCAGCACTCGGGAGGCAGAAGCAGGAGGATTGCTGAGTTCGAGGCTTGCCTGGGCTACATAGTGAGCTCAGGACCAGCCTGAACTACAAAGCGAGACCTTGTCTCAAAAAAAAAAAAAAAAAAAAAAACAGACAAAGAGAAGTTTTGAAAATCCAAGTGAGAAAGTGGCTGTGGAGAGGGCCATGAGCTGTCATCAGCACTCAGGTGCGGTGGAAGCGGAAGGCGCTGTCTTCTCCTTCCCATTGAGGGAAACTGAGGCCCACTCAGGTTGGACTCATAGCCAGAGTACCTTGCCAGGGTGCACACAAAGTCCTTGAGCAGTTCCAGAAAAACAGAAAGTGAGCTTACCACTGAGATATTTCTATTTACTTCTGTCTTTCTCCTATTAGCAAATCCTCATAGAAAAATGGTAAGAGAGTCTACATAGATACTTGCTGGAAGACTGCGCAAACTGATGAATTCTGTAATACGAAGCATGTTCCAAAATATACTGGATGTTTCAATTTTATAAAGTGCATTATAGTGAAACACATATTGTCGTGAAGCGTCCTCCAAGTCCCACTCCCTTGAGCATGCTCATCCCCTGCTCCTGCCACTTTGTGCAGCAGCTCTGGGCCCTCTTTCCTCGGTGTCCCGAGGTGTGCTGCGGTGGCTGCCGAGGTCCTGAATCCATTCAAAAGTTCAGCTTTTGTCATCACTTTAACTCTGGAGAAGAGGCAGAGTCCCATGAAAGCAGATCCAGTGAGTGGGGCAGAGGAGGACACAGTGGCATGTTTTATTTGATAGATGTGCCATAAACATTTTGAATGGTTTTAGACATTGGACTGCCATGAAAAGACACTCACAAAAGAATACTTCCCGAACTTCTCTGGAAAGTGGCAAGGGCAATGGGATTAATGTGTTCAAACTGAGGGGGAGGTTTTTTTTGGGGAGATAAGAACAATGTGTCTTTTACTGGATTTATGTATTTATTTGCTTTTTTTTTTTTTGAGACAGGGTCTCGCTTTGTAGTTTAGGCTGGTTCTGAGCTCACTATGTAGCCCAGATAAGCCTTGAACTCAGTAATCGTCCTGCCTCTGCCTCCCGAGTGCTGGGATTACAGGCTTGAGCCACCAAACCCGGCATGCTATTTGCTTTTTTGAGACAGTGGTCTATTATGTAGCCCAGGTTGGCCTTGAACTCAGTGCAATCTTCACCATAGTTTTGCATCACACCCCAGCATGCTGGCACAGAACATTTATAGCTTGCCTTGGGCTTGGGATCTTGCCAGGGCTGAGGCCCAGGCACTGGTCCGGGTGCTGAGTGATTCCCTTTCTGTCGTCTGCAGGTCTGGAAGATCGAGAACTCATTGCTGACGCAGCAGAACAGCACACTGCACAATGGCTACCGCAGGGCCCAGCCACTGAATGGCAGGGTGGTAGAGGCCAACTTCCGCTACTTCCCCAACCCCCGTGAGTGCTGGCCGCCTGCTGACCCTGTGCCCCTCCTGGCTTCTGTCTGCCCTGTTCCCAGCAGCCACAGAGGACAGTGGTGGAAATCCAGGACAGGGCTGGGACAGGGTGACACTGTCCAGCAGAGGAAACAGAGAGAGGGACGGTGGCACTTGTCACCTGTGGCTTTGCGAGACAGTAGGAGAAGCAGAAATGATGATGTTGTCCAGAGTCCTGAGGCCCCTGTGCTGCCCAGGGCCCCAGCGCTGTCCTCCCTGGCCTTCATCGGCATCCATGCTGAGTCTGGCCCTGCCGCCACTGTGGTAGGGCCTGCAAAAGCCCAAAACCTTTCCTGTACCTGCTTGGGGGTCAACACAGGGTCCTGGGGAGCTAGGTACGGGTGGCAGAAGAGTCCCACTTCTCCTGATCCTGCTGGTCCTTTGGGTCAGGTTCCAGCTGGGTTCAGCTCACCTGTCACTGTGATGCCACCAATGCAAACATTGCTAGGTGTGGTGGCACGCTCCTGTCATCTCTGTACTCAGGAGGCTAAGGCAGTAGGATTGCTGTGAATTTGAGGCCAGCCTGGCTACATAATGAGCTCATGTGAGCCTGAACTACATAATGAGACCCTGTCTCAAAAAAACAAGAAAAAAAATTAAAAAAATATTTAGACAGGGTCTGGCTAAAGTGAGACTCCCCTTTTCCCTAATGGTGGCAGCCTCTTACATAGCATCCATTTCTCACAGACTATATAGAGAGAGTGTAGACCTGTGTATTTGTTTCTTGGTTATAGATTTCTCCAAGTTCAGGCAAGGCTTGAACTCACTGTGTAGCCCAGGCTGGCCTTAACCTTGTGGTGATCTTCCTGTCTCAGGCTCCTGAATGATGGGGATTATCGATGTGCGCCACCACGCCTGGCAGACTCTCCAAGTTTTGACTTTGCCAAACTAATTCTTTTTTTTTATGTATATGATTTAGGATCCGAGTTCAAGTTTTACCTACACAGGATCGAGAACAACATCCAGTACTTGGTTAGGGCTCTGGAGCAAGCTAAGAGAAAACACTGATGCCCCACAGCACGGACTTGTGCAAGAGGGCGGCCTGGCTGGAGAGATCCCGCAGTGGGCACCCTGGGCACCGACTGGACTGCGATTGAATCAGAGCCATCACCCAGACCAGAGGGCTCAAGGCTGACGTTGCCAGTGGAAATTGATTGGCACAGAAGTATCGGCCATTGGGCTGTGCCTCACCTGCCATAGGTCACTCACCCAAGGGTCCCTGTGTGCAGCCTGTGGCAGGCACTCCCCTGGCATGTGCCAGGCCCTGGGTTTTGTCCTGGGCCTGCAAAAAAAAAAATCACCACTCACTTGATTTAAATAATAAATCAGCATATGAAATAAATCACAGAAGGCACAAATAAATGCAAAGGCACCCCACGTAAATGGCTTGGAGGGCGAGGAGGGGCCGGGAAGGACACGGGGTGCTTCGGCGGTGACAGAGCCGTCCTGGTCTTGATGGTGACTGTGGCTGCACAACAGCACACACGTGTGTACCTGCACACAATGATCTCTCTTTCATGAATGTATCACACTGTACATGAATCATATGCCTCAATTATTAAGTAGCGTTCACTTAACCAAAAAAAGGAAATCAGCCTGAACTTCCTTTAGCATTTAGATGTAATAAAATAATCTTGGAAATTTGTTTTAAAATTTCTTGTATCTGTTCCTTGGTACCACTTAAAATACCCACCCTTTGATCCTACTCCAGAGGACAGGAGAGGTGGAAGTTCAGGGAGGGAGGATTTCCAGGACTAAGATTAGGAAAAAGGAAGGAAGAGACCAGAAAGCAACAAATCATCTAAGGCTACAGTAGTCACGTCAATAGACACCTGGAGCTGTCCTCAGTCTTTGAGGAGCCAGGAGGGTCCTTCTGCAGGCTCAGTGGACCAGTAGACCAGGCTGGGGTCCCAGAGGGGCTCAATGTAAATGTGTTGAATGAGTATCTGGGCTAGATAAGGAAATCAATAGGAAAAGGAGGAAGAACCAGAGAGGAAACTCAGGGAAAGAGATGAACTGATGATTTACAGGAGAAATAGGAACGATCAATAAATCCTTGAAGCTGAGGATGGTGGTGCACACTTGTAACCTCTGTACTTGGGAGGCTGAGGCAGGAGGGTTACCATAAGTTTGAGGCTGGCCTGGACTACAGTGAGATCTTCTTTCTTTTTCTTTTTTGGAGACAGGGTCTTGCTTTGTAGTGCAGGCTGATGTGAGCTCACTATGTAGCCCAGGCTAGCCTTGAACTCACTGCAATCCTCCTGCCTCTGCCTCATGAGTGCTGGGACTACAGGCGTGAGCCACCACACCTGGTGAGATCTTGTTTCAAACAAAGTCAAACGAAGCATAAGAAAAAGAAGAGATAGAAGAAGGGAACTGAGGACCCTTGCCGTGTCTGTAAGGCCACTTCTTGCCAAACATGGGTGGCAGATTCAAAGGCATTCATTTTTCTCGACTACTGTTTATTACTGTAAAACACTGATGGAATCAAGGCTTTTGCTTTCTTCAATTCTCTTGTGGTTTCTATCAGGGAATAAACCCAAAGCCCTCACTGTGGGCTGCACCGCTGGCCCCTGGCTGCTCTCTGGCCATGAGTCCCCTCCCCTGTGCCCTGTGGTGTTCCTCAGCCAGCCTGATATAGGGGACAGATGTTAACTCCCAAGCCACAGATGCAGATATGCAGAGTTCGTGTTCCCAGAGTTGAAGAATGAATTCCAAGGAACAACAGTGGTTAAGAGCAGGAAAATTTATGCAGAGTAGGAATGTGGACTAAGAATAGCTGGGTGTAGTGGCTCACACCTGTAATCCCAGCACTCAGGAGGCAGACAGGAGGATTGCGGGGTTTGAGGCTTGCCTGGGCTACATAGTCTCAGGACCAGCCTGAACTACAAAGCCAGACCCTGTCTTAAAAACAAACAAACAAATAAATAAATAAAATAAAAAGAATAGCTCCTTCAAGACAGAAGGGCTCAGAATAGGTTGCCAAAGTGCTCACTTCTCAAAAGAAGTTTTATAGTACATATATTTTTTAATTGAATTCTTTATTGGTACAATTTATATACATCTCAAAATCACATATAACATTGGGGAATTTGTACCAGTATATGACACAAGTTAATTCTCATTTTTACCCATATCCCTACCTACCCACACCTTCTCACCTCCTTTATACATGCTCTTTTATTTTTTTTCTGTATCATGTTTATTCCTTCCCATCATCACATTCCCACACCGTTTCCTATAGAAATTTTCCACTCTATAAAAGCTGTCATACTTTCTAGAGCTCATTTGCATCTACAGGTGTTCATGCCAAAGAGAGGATCTGGAAATTGTCTATCTGTGCTCTATTCATTTCACTTATTATATATCCTCCAGGTGTCTCCATTTGCACCTAAATGGATCAATCTTATCATTCTTTATGGCAGAGTAATACTCCATTTTATTTAAAAAACCCACATCTTCTTTATCCACTCTCCAGTTGATGGACATTTGGGTTGTTTCCAAGATTGAGCTATCACGAACTGAGCTGCTATGAACAAGGGTGTACATCTGTCTTTCCAATGTGATTTTTAAAATTCTTTTGGATATATTCCTAGCAGGGGGATAGGTGGGTCAAATGGAACCTCTAGTCCTAGTTTTCTGAGAAATCTCCACAATGATTGCACAAGTCTGCAATCCCACCAACAGTGAAGAAGGGTTCCTTTCTCCCCACAGCCACGCCAGCATTTATTGTTGGTTGATTTTATGATCGCGGCCATTCTTTGTGGAGTGAGATGAAATCTCAGTGTTGTTTTCATTTGCATCTCTTGAATGACCAGTGATGTTGAACATTTCTTCATGTTTCTTGGCTGCTTTGACTTCTGCCTCTGAGAAGTGTCTGTTCATTTCAGATGCCCATTTTT